>JAAEAF010013651.1:0-14479 GCA_011037195.1 Triatoma infestans
GAAATTCCTCGGATTCTATTCGGCAATTAATTGACGCGTACGAATTGAATTTTAGTTCTCTTACCTCACTTCAGGTAGATGAACCTTATCGTGTTATATACACTTACTATCTTTTGTCACAACTCGACGCCCCTTTGAGGGAGAAATTCGAGGGTACTGTAAAAGATAAAGATAAAATACCGCAGATTGCAGAAATTATTTCTTTTCTAACTGACGTTGCTGAGCGAAAGGAAGAAGCCAATTCTGAGGATGTTCCAGTAGTGGAAAGGGCTGACAGTCCTAAAAAGAGGTCCAAAGCTTCTAAGAATCGTAAGCTTTCTGATTTTTCTAAATCCAAATATAATTCTGCTTCTTTAACAGCTCAAGCTTGTCAATTGAAGTGTTCGCTGTGTGGAGGTTTGCACCCCATTGTGCAGTGTTCAACTCTTCTTAGGTTGACCCCCTCTGAGCGTTACACATTAATTAAATGGCACACATTATGTGCTGTGTGTTTGAATAAGAAACACCAAGGCGCTTGTGCTGACTTACAGGCCTGCGCCAAATGTAATTCTAGGCGCCACCATTCGCTACTCCATTTTGAGAGCAAATCTGTGAGCGCCAATGCACTTCCTATGCCTTCTGCACCTCATAATAATGAGGAAGGATTACCAACTGCGGTCCCTTCTTCGGCCACTGCCTGCGTCTCTACTAATTCTTCCATGCCTAGTAGTATATTGTTGGCTACGAGCTTAGTCAGACTTCAGGTGAGTCCAAATAATTATGTGGTGGTTAGAGCCATTTTGGATAGTGCTTCTCAAGTTTCTTTTATTTCTGAAAGCTGTGCAAACAAGCTTAAGGTTAACTTAGTTCACGACCCCTTCGTAGTGAGTGGTGTAGGTATACTTCCGTTCCTTCGACTACGTCGTGCCACCTTGCAGTGGGTACCTTGAGTGGTGAATTGATTTCCCAGTCACATTGCTTTCATGTACTGCCCCAAATTAGTCGTGTGACTCCCTGCGTTGGCATCGCTAATCAAGTTACCAGAGCTACAGAAGGCTTGGTACTCGCTGATCCCACCTTTGGAGTCCCGTCCAAAGTAGATGCGTTGTTAGGTGCGGACTTGACTGCTACCTCTTTTGTGGGCCCAGTTCGTCACCTGGGTGATGGCCTTCCTCAAGCCGTCTTTACGCGCTTTGGTTATGTGCTAATGGGTGCAGCACCAATTGCTTTAAATGGCAATGGGTGCAATTTTAATCAGTATGTTCCTCCTCAGTCTTTGGTGTCTTCTGCTGCGGAAGACGATCTTGCCAGGACCCTGCGCCGTTTCTGGGAAGTGGAAGAACCCCCTCCCGCTCCGGCTGCTTTATCCCCTGAAGACCAGCGCTGTGAGGAATTTTTCTTGCGGACAACCAAACGTCTGCCCTCTGGACGATATAAAGTTAGTCTCCCTTTACGACAGGAGCAATCGTCTTCTTTGGGAGATTCGTATTCACAAGCGCTCTCGCGTTTTCAAGCTTTGGAGCGCAAATTTGTCAAATACCCAGAGTTTAAGGCCCGTTACATGGAATTTATGCGTGATTACTTAATCCAAGGCCATATGGCCCCAGTAACGACTGCCACTTTTCCTAAATATTATATTCCTCATCATGGAATATTTAAAAGCCATGGCGATAGGTCCAAAATCAGAGTAGTTTTTGATGCCAGCTGCAAAACTTCTAGTGGCTATTCTCTGAATGATGTTCTTATGACAGGACCCAAGCTACAGGCGTTAATTAGTAATATTCTTACTTTGTTTAGAATTTACCGCTTTGTATTTGTTGCCGATATAAAGCAAATGTTTAGGCAAATTTTAGTCAGGGGAGCCGATTGTGCTTACCAATGTATTTTATGGCGTTCCAATATACTTGAACCTATCCAGACTTATGCCTTGAAAACCGTAACCTACGGACTTAGTTGTGCCCCTTATTTGGCCATCCGTAGTTTACAACAATTAGCTTGTGATGAAGCCGAGGCGTTCCCTCGAGCTTCTAAGTTAGTGCTTGAGAATTTTTTCGTTGATAACTTGGCTGCAGGTGCCCATACACTTGAAGAGGCCCAGGAATTGCAAAATGAAATTTTTGCCCTGTTGGCCAAAGGAGGATTTGTGCTGGACAAATGGGCCAGCAATCACCCCCATTTGTGGAAGGCTACTTGTTTTAATGAAGTTGCCACTCAGCTTACTGAACCTCAGTCTGTTTTAGGTCTGGTCTGGAAGCCGAACCCTGAAGTTTTTGAATTCCGTGCCGCAGAAATGGTCTTCGCTGAGGATGCCCCGCTGACTAAACGTTCAGTCATGGCTCAAACTGCAAAGTTATATGACCCCTGTGGCTGGATTGCTCCAGTAATATTCAAAGCGAAATGCTTTCTACAAACGCTTTGGCGCAATCATTTAGACTGGGATACTCCATTATCTGATGACTTGTCTCAACCCTGGAAAGGCTTTGTAACCATGTTGTCAACTAGTTTGGCGGAAATAAAAATTGCTCGTCCTTTGGGTTCTGCGTCGCCACCCATACAGTTACACGGGTTTGCTGACGCCTCCCAACTTGGATATGCTGCCGTCTTATATATTCGGTCAGCTTCTCAACAAGGCGTCTGTTGTACGCTTTTGAATGCCAAAACTAAGGTAGCCCCTCTAAAGACGATGACTGTGCCGCGCCTTGAACTTTCAGGCGCACATCTTTTGGCTAAACTAGCGCACCATTTTCGGGAGCTGTTAAGCCGTCATATGTCCATTGACAAAATATTTCTGTGGACAGATTCTGCTATTGTCCTGGAGTGGATTAAAACTCCCTCCTACTTACTTAAAACCTTTGTAGCTAACCGGGTGGCCCAGATTTCTGAATTAACAGAAGGTGCCAAGTGGTCACATATCCCCGGCGATGTCAATCCAGCTGACCTTGCGTCGAGAGGTTGTTACCCTAATGAGTTAATTTCATTTCCAATGTGGTGGACAGGACCTCCCTGGTTGTACGAATGTGAGGAATTTTGGCCTTCCATGCCACCTCCTGCCATTGTGGATGACCAGTTATTAGAATTAAAACCGGTAGCTCCCTGCTCTTTGGCGGTCACTCAGTGTGACGCTCAATTATTTTCATCAGTTTCTTCTTGGGACAAATGTCTGCGTATTGTAACGCTCATGATCAAGTGGTTTCCGTCAAGGCTCAAGGGCAATAATTTGACTCCCTTAGAATGCCGCCGATTGGCCCATAACTGTCTTATGCGCTACATACAGTCAAGCGGACTCCCCGAAGATTTGCTTGCCGTTAAACGGAATAAACCTGCGCGAACTGCCATTCAACGGCTAGTTCCCTACATAGACGATTTTGGTTTAATGCGCGTCAGAGATCGGTTGACCAACGCCCTGAGAATTATGAAGGTCAGCATCCCATAATTTTGCCTAAGAAACATTATTTAATCGATTTGTTAATTCGTCATACCCATATAAGGCTAGGCCATGCTGGACCCTCTCAGGTTCAATTCCAGCTATCTCTTACGTACTGGATTCTGGCTGCGCGCCAAGTAATACGTACTATAATTTTTAATTGTGTGGAATGCTTCAGGGTAAATCCCCGCAATACTCCACCATTAATGGCCGATTTACCACCAGAACGTGTAAATCCTGCCCCAGTGTTCTATCACACTGGAATTGATTACTGTGGACCTTTTATTGTGAAGCCTTATTCTTTACGCAAGGCCCCCTTAAGTAAAATATACTTATGCATATTTGTTTGCTTCGCCGTAAAGGCGGTTCATCTAGAGGTTGCCCTAGATTTGTCCACTGATTCCTTTTTGGATGTGCTGAGACGCTTTATTAGTCGTCGTGGATGCCCCAAACAGATATTTTCAGATTGTGGTACCAATTTTAAAGGGGCAGAACGTGTGCTACAGCGCGAATTTAACCTCATTCTTAAGGATCCTTTGAACAATAAAATTGTTCAGAATTTTGCGGTGGAAAATAAAATTGAGTTTTCCTTTCTGCCTCCGGCTGCCCCATCTATGGGTGGTTTATGGGAACGTGCGGTCAGATCCACCAAATTTCATCTTAGGCGAGTCATTGGGGTTAATATTCTTACCTTATTCCAATTTACTTCGCTTGCAACACAAATAGAAGGGATTCTTAATTCCCGCCCTTTGGCGGCGATGCCCTCTTCACCGGGTGAGCTTCAAACTCTCACTCCGGGACACTTTATTATTGGGCGGGCCATTACTGCGCCTCCGGAACAGGACTGCGCTGAACCTAATGATGGCTCCCTGCAACATTATAAGTTGATCCAAGCCTTAACTCAACGCTTTTGGAAGCAATGGCGAATGGAGTACCTTGCTACCCTTCAATCTCGTGCCAAATGGTTTCACCCTGGCTCTAATTTAAAGGTAGACGACGTGGTAGTGGTCGAAGAACCGAACTGTCCTCCTCGCCATTGGCCTCTTGGACAAATTATTAAGGTTTATTCAGCTCCGGACGGCGTTGTTCGTAAGGCTGAAGTTCGTACCCTATCTGGTACTTATCTGCGTGCGGCAAGCAAACTTTATTGTTTGCCTACTGCCAACTAACCCCACTTTTACATTTACTTAGTCCAGTCACCATTTCTAAAATTTGCATATCGTAGGGGCTGGATTACTAAATATATTTATCACTTTATCTAATTAAAGGTTGAACAAGTTCAACGGGGGGTGTGTTCGGTATTTATCGAAATTTAAATTTGCCGCCCTAAAAAATTTAATATACTAAAATATAAACTGATAACTCTAGGCTGTGTCCTAATGAGAGAGTGGGGGTAGTCCCTTTGAAATTGCCCTTCCACTCAGTCACAAAGTAACATCCAGACAAGTAACATAGTGCAGTGCGAATATTTGCCTACTTAATTGCATTTCCGCTTTTCCGTTTAGTGGAAAACCCAGGTTTGCCACCTCTGGTTTTCCTCAGCGTTAAGCGTGATAGTCGATTTCTTGTCGGGTGACTGCCTACGGATTCTCCAAGCCTGTTAAGATTGAACGGCAAGCACGTGGTCTCTACTTCCGCTGCTTCTCCGACCGTACAGCTTTCCTGGAGCCCGTTTGAATTTTCATCTACTTTCATCAGCCGTACTGCGTGGACAACGACGCTGGAATTACAGGCATATGGTTCCCTTTTGTTTCCCTTTTCCTGTCTCCTATTTTCCTTCCATTCCCCATATGGGCTGAAGGTCAGTCGAACCACACTAATTTTAAGGTGTCTGCGTTTGGAGGTAAGCGCCACTCCTTTTGGCTTGGTGAATTTAATAACTATTTTTTGCTTCTCATTTGGTATTTGTTAAATATTAATTTGTTCATGTTATCTGAGCCCCTATGGCTCAATCTTTTATACAGTCCACTCAATATTTTCCGTAACTTAATATTATTAAACATTTCATTTATAATTCATTTTATTATACCCCCTGTTAATCACTCTAACAGAGCCTAGCAGAGGTATTAATTATTAAATATATTATACCTGTCTTTTTATACCAAACAGAGCCTACCAGAGGGACTGGAAAGCCTATGAAAGGCGCCCCCCCTCTCACCTTTTAATTTTCTTTTATTGTTTTATTTTATTTCCTGGTTTTATACCAAACAGTTCCGGTATACGGTTACATGCAGTGGTGCTGCGATTTTTCGATTTTTTTTTTTTTAACATCCATGGTCATTTGAGCCCGTAGCCTTCTCAGTGCACTATCGGCTTCCGGACAGTATTCTCCCGTTACAATCAACACTGCCCATCATCCGGACAGTGAGTTGTAGAGGCTTCTAGGAGGAGAAAATCTAAGGGTAGCATGGCTGGACTTGCACTACTACTGAGCTAATCCCTAATTCATACTTAACAGACTTTTAATATGAATTTCAGGTGAAAACTCAATTTCAAAAATTTGACTGTTTACATAAACCACTAAGAAAAAATAATAAAACCTACTTAAAAAAAAAAAAAACTTAGATATTATTGGATGTTTTCTTTAATTTAACTGGAACGTATATAATACCAAACATCAGGCGTTCTTGTTAAGTCCAATTTGATATGGAGCAAAATTTCGGTTAATTTTTATCATTAAAGCTTTTAGGAACAGATGTTGCCCAAAAGGAGGCACTAGAGAGAAGGAAGGATTCGAACTAGTATGTGGTCAGACCGCACAAGCATGGCCAGAGATAACACGCTCAACTATTCACTGTTATTTCACGATTTGACCGGGCGGGGGGAGGGGGTACAAAGTGAAAACCAGATTAGAAATTCTCAGAAACCATTCATTATTAGAATAATTTGAATTTCTGGGAATACTTGTCAAGAGTATTTAAAGAAACATGGTTGTGCACATTGGCTTTGTATTTTGTGGTAGGCCAGGTTAAAACAAAAAAAAATTTGAATTCAAGTGATTTCAAACTGGGCACTTGTCCTTGACGTTGTTATTATTAACCTTATTCTAAACAAAAATCGATAATGTCTGCCTATTCATCTAGAAATTTTGCACTAATTATATTAAATTGGTGTTTTATCCGCCCCAACAAACCGCCTGTAATTGCGATCATCCTTGCTGAGAGGAGTTAAGCTTCCATTCCCTCCCCCCATCCCGGGTAGACTTGTTCATCCAGTATCTCGGAAAAAGTGGAGAGCCTCAGTTATTAGCGGACCATGAACGAAGGCTAGAAATAAAGCGGCGGGAACAACAACGTGATTACCACACGCATCCCCAATGAAAAAAGAACACTCTGCAGGTTTAGCCCTCCATGGACTGTTCTTGCCAAGCCTAGTTTTATTTGTTTGAATTTAATGTTTCTTCGTTTCATCAAAGACCATCATCTTCTTTCTACTAAGTAAAAACTTATTCCTCGACTTTTAATCTTTGACGCCTTAATACTAATTCTGTTAACTAATCTCCTCTATAATGGGGTTGAGAAGGAGAGGAGTTGGTTTAGATAGATAAATAAACTAGAGGTAAAGCTGAACACTGTATAATAGTAAGGTAATATAAACTGCCTGGACTTTACACTAAAATATATAAAATGGTAGTGAGAGGTAAAGAGAAAAGTTGCTGACGCGTTGTGACTGCTGTATGAACTCTGCTGCAAGACGGTCGGTAGACTCTCCCCCCCTATGGCTGACACAGCTGTATTTTAACAGATTCTCCCACTCTAGTCTGGCCTAAGCTAGAGACTGTTCCTGTCTCTCTCTCTCTCTGCTTTAAATCCCTCTTTTCGGATCATGTTACATCCTCCTAGGTCATCAAGTTAAACGAAAAAACCAAGATCTAAGTGATCCCAAGAAATGTATTCCACACAACCTACAACATAGGAATGCCGTGGCATGTTCTCAGACTCACAACTGGCCACAATTATCTAATGAAGCATCTGTCCAGAATAGGGGTGGCCATTTCACCAAAGTGCTGCCTATGCTATGGAGAAGACATGACAGGCCTTCACCTTGACCTGTGTCCTGCTCTAGACGACATTAGAAATACTTTTAGCGAACAAGAAATAGTAGATGGCAAAGACTATCTAAACTTTACTGGGCAGCAAGAAGCCGAATGGCAGCTTTGTGGGCATTGTAAAAAAAAAAAAAAAAAAAAAAAAAAAAAAAAAATTAAAAATAAATAAATTGTTGAATTAACTACTAGAACTCTTTGTATCTAGATTTATTTCTGATTATATATCCCATGTTTCAATGAAGCTCGAACTTCTTCACTGAAAACATCTCTCGAAAATCTGTTATAAATACGATATTTATTTTCTCCTAAAAGATTAAGAGAAAGAGAGAGAGAAAAAAGGCACTTTACACACTATTTTATGTTTCTTTCAGTATGAAACGTAAACAATTAAAAAAAAAAAAAAAGAGAGAGAAAGAAATCCTGAAATGAAGAATGTCAATATTAAATGATCCGAGAGTGTAGTTTAATGGAGTTTCTAGAAGCTATTAATGGATCTTTTTTTTATGCCAAGCAAGAACTTTAGGGGAACATAATGGTAGGGGGAGTACAGTGTAAAAGTTGCATTAAGGCTTTTCGTCATTAAACGTAATAAAAAAAATGATCTAGTTAGACTGCTAGAGGCCTAGCATTTATAATTTCCCATACACGATTGTGATATTGTTATCATCCGTAATTGTAGGTGCAGAAATTATTTTACAATTCATTAACAGAAATAATTTTTATCCTTTTTTTTTTTTAGAAAACTTCCACGTTTCCATGACCATGTAATTAAACTTTGAATTTTGGATCAGTTGTAGCGATTTTTTTTTATGTATTTCGTACATATTAATGATAAATAACTTACAGATCAAAGAACTTTTACGTCACAATCACTATCAAAAAGAAACTGGTCGAAGTAATTTCTTAGGATCTCGATCATAGGATACAGTTTTTTTTTTTTTTTTTTTTAGTCGCAATAATTGAATCCGATGTGAAAAATTCTCACAACTTTCTCTTACTCCAGTTTTCAAAATTGAAATTGACAAATTTTATAGTTAGTATACCAAATTTAATGAAATTCGTAATAGTTCGTCGAAAACTGGAAAAAAAAACTGTTCACTAAAAGTGCACTTCCGTTTTGCACTAATTGTCTTGAAACTTGGAAATTCAACAACACATTTGATTCTAATTAAAATATTATTTAGAAATAACTGCAGAAGGATCTCGAGGAGCGGACAATAAAAATTACACATTTTTTTTTAAAACTTTTCCAACGTTTCGACAAATTTATTGTCTTTTTCAGGGATAAAATTAAAAAAAAATGTTAATCGTGATTACATATAATTTCCATTAAACACACTAAACACAAAATATATACTAAACAAAACTTGATATGACAGAAAGAGTTGGCTTATGTAATGAGCTACATCATCAGAAATTAAATCACTATCAGAAAATTTTTCTGATGATGTAGCTCATTACATAAGCAACTCTTTCTTCAACTCTTATCATAAAATTTTATGTTTATAAACAAGCATTGACCTTACTTTCTATTTATCTTATTTTTGCTATAAATAGTATATGTTTATACTGCAAAACAGATTTGCTGAATTAAAATATAGAAATTAAATATTACAATTAAATACTTTACATGATGGATTTTCAAGTTTTAAGAGAAACGATTTTATCCTTAAATAATGAAATAAAAGAGAAAATTCGTAAAGATATGAAAAAACCATAGGGAGCTATTACTTGAATTAAAAAAGAAAATTAAAAATGACATTGCAAACCAAAACTGAAAAATTAATAAACAAATTCACAGAAACAATCGAGAATTTAGAATTAACTGTTAAGGAACAAGAAGACAAGATTTATTTTTTAGAAAAAGAAGTTAAGAAGCGGAATTTGATTATCCATGGAATAGATGAGACAGAAAAAAATACACTATCTTTGAGAGAAAATATTATAGGATCTATAAAGGAGTACTTAGATATAAACTAAACAATATTGAAGTTGAATAGTGTAAGAAGATTAGGTTTAAAACAAGGGAATAAAAAAAGGTCTGTACTTGTTTCCTTTATTTCACAGGATAAGAAATATGAGATTCTAAGAAATAGCAACAAATTAAAGCGTACGTCGTTTTAATCACTGAAGATTTTTCACCATCAGTAAGAGAAAAAAGAAAGATAGTAATAGAGGATATGAAAAAAGCGAGAGAAGAAGGTAAATTTACGATCATTCCGTATGACAGATTAATAATTAGAGATTTTAGGCCTAGGACAAATAGTAAAAGAGGCTTAAGCACGTCTCCCCTTAAAAGGAATCTTCCACATCAGAGGCTTCGAATAAACTTTAAAATGCAAAAAGGATAAAAGGTCAAGAAAAATCTGGTAAGTTATGGCAATCAACACTCAGTAATTCTTTTGTTCGAGAACGTTTTCTATCTCTCCCAACACTAGAAAAAGATATTGAAACGAGTAAATAGCAAATAACACTAACTGGACCAGCAAAATTAGCTATAAAGAACTCACCTCTCCCAGAACGATTAAATTAATTTTAGTTTTAGGAGATACTGATAATTTAGCTGGGAAGTTAGAGTCACTTTCTCCCTCGTTGACTAGGCGTTCTGGGAGAGGTGAGTTCCTTATAGTCAACGAGGGAGAAAATGACTCTAACCTCCCAGCTAAATTATCAGATTCTCCTAAAATTAATTTAATTAATCAGGTAAATGTTAAAAATAACACGTAAGAAAAATGATTTTATCCTTAAATAATGAAATAAAAAAGGAATTTCGTAAAGATATGAAAAACCAGTGGGAGCTGTTGTTTGAATTTAAAAAGGAAATTAAAAATGACATTGCAAACCAAACTGAAAAATTAATAAACAAATTCACAGAAAAAATAATCGAGAATTTAGAATTAACTGTTAAAGAACAAGAAGACAAATAAACAAAGCTTAAATCCTCAACCAAGTACAAAAAATAAAAGATATAAGCAACCTTAATGTAAGAACGATTTCCCAGGACTGGAGATTAGAAGAGCTGAAAAACGCTCATTTCGAAAACTAAAATAAAAATTCTAGGAATGTCAGAAGTTAGAAGAAAATATGAAAAAATATTTTACAAAGGAAAAGCGGTTACATTGTTATGCATTCTAAAGATGATAATGGTCAAAAGTGAGTTTGTTGTCTGCTCCACTCTTCGACAAAATATACAAGAATTCCAAGCTATGTCTGAAAGAATTGCCAAATTAAAAATAAATGTAGGAAAAAAATGTATGATTACTTTTATTCAAGTATACGCTCCCACTAGAAGAAATTGGTATGTTTTATTCTCAATTAGGATCTCTAATTGCTGATATAAAACTAAATTTTAATCATCAATTGATAATGTAGTGGAATCGTTTGTCGGATGATCGGATCCCACAGCTGCCACCAGAAGATGTAGTGGAATAGTGTGATTCCTATGGTATGTAGTAGATGTCTTGAAGAGGGCGGAAGTTAGTTTTGAGATTTTTGGAAGTTAGTGCCCGAATTATTAACACGGAATTTATAAAAATAGACTGTATTTGTACAATAATTTAAACGTGAGTAATGGTAACTATTAACAAAAATACTTAGAAATAAATAGGAGATAAATAACTAATAATTAAATAGGTGATAAATAACTAATAATTTAGAATGATTAAAATAAATGAACTAAGATGCACAACTAAGGAAATAAGTATAAATAAAATCTGTATAGGGACGCGGAACTTGCTGCTCGTATAATAGTCTTGAAGACGTACTGAAGTATAATCCTGCCCTTTTCCAATGGGGCGAAGTTTATATATTAGTGTTAGCAATACTCACACCAAGACATCTGTCCTAGTGTGCGAACTTGTGTGACCTTAGTTAGTGCGGTGACCAGTGATTTAGGTCAGTGGCCAATTTTATCGGTGCTTGCTTTGATCCTATCGGAAGTATTGACCCTTGGTTTTGTTTGCTTGGCCGCGGCCTTGTCTTGAAGACAGCAGCCGGCTAGGCCACTAGTTATAAATTATTCTTTCTTTTTGTTATGTGTTGTGAAGGTTTGACATTGCTACGACCTTGCCATGTCATTACAATAATTATGGGGGGATTTTAACTCTCAAATTGGATTCCGCGAACCCGGAGAAGAAAGATGCTTAGGATTGTATGGTTACGGTCAGAGAAACGAAAGGGGGTATAAGTTAGTGGAATTCTGTCAAGAATTTGATCTGAAAATAACAAACACATTCTTTAAAAAGCGTAAAGGGAAAAAGTGGACATGACTAGCTCCAAACGGTATTTACAGGAATGACATTGATTTTATGCTGATTCCTAATAAAAAAAAATATTCAACAATATTGAGGCTTCAAATAACTTCATATTTCATGCGGATCACCGCAATCTTAAAGCTAAATTAGCGATTCCAACACGTCCTTTTAGATGTCAGAAACAGAGTTGCTAAACGTTTTCCAGAATTCATGAGCAAAATTTATGCTTAAGAAATAAATGAATGTTTTAATGAAACAGAATTTGCAGAATTTGATACCCAGGAATTGTAAAATAAAATAGAAGCGACCATAATTGAAAGTGCTAAAAAAGCAGCAATAATACCTACGAAAAAATTAGATAGTAAGATAAGTGCAGAAAATTATAAGATAATTGAAGAAAGGGACAGATTAAAAAAGAAACCTAATAAAAAAAATTAGAACAAGTAGAATATAATGTTTTATGTAAAACAGCTAAATATAACGTTCTAAAGGATATTACAAACTATGATTATACTTCAATATCAAAGTTATTGAAAAAAAAATACTGCTGTTAAAAGAGCCAAAAATGTTATAAACTCAGGTAATAAGTGGATAAACTCATTAGAGGATAAAGAAGGTAACGAAAGAGTTAGCAGACAGGAAATTGAGGAGATAGCAATTGAATTTTATAAACATTTATATGCAGAGGATGACAAAACCATCTTAGATGCACAAGTAAACCTAACAAGATGGGATAGCGATGAGAAAAAAGAACCATCTCCCTTCCTGGAAGAAGATATTGATACAGTTATTAAAGATCTTAAAAATGAAAAAACTCCTGGTAGGGACAAAATAACCAATGAACTAGTGAAACTACTCATTGATGTCATGACTCCGATTCTCACTATCCTCTTCAACAAAGTAATTAGTAGTAGAAGGGAACCATGGCAGTGGTGTTACTCGGACATTATCTTAATCCATAAAAAAGGCTCTATTTCTGACATCAGAAATTATAGGCCGATCAGTCCTATAGGCGACCAGTTATAGGAAAAATATTCGCAAAAGTGTTGCAGCAAAGAATCAGGACAACGCTTACAGAAAATCAACCCTAGAACAGACCGGATTTAGAAAAGGATTTTCCACCTTGGATAATATACACACTATAAACCAAATGATAGACAAAAGTAATGAACACCAAATAACTGTGTATATGGCCTTCATAGATTATACAAAAGCGTTTGACTCCGTAAATCATAAGTTTCTTATTAATAGTTTAAAAAGTCAGGGAGTTAATAAGGTGTTCGTTAAGATTATTGAACATTGTTAATAGTTATAGCAGGGTGATTCTGGAAAAAGAAAGAAATGACTTTCCGATAAAAAAAAGGAGTAAGGCGATCCGTTATCTCCGGATTTCTTTAATGCAGTCCTGGAACAGGTTTTTATGAAAATAGATTGGGACAACTACGGCATCAATATAGCAGGGAAGAAAATAAATAATTTACGTTTTGCGGATGACATTATACTGATCGCAAACTCAGCGGAGCAGCTAGCAAACCTCATTGAAGAATTAAATAACGCAGGAAAAGTGGCAGGCTTAAATATAATTGAAGAAAAAACTATTTTATTCACAAATTGTGGAAAACATGAGGAGATAATCTCCTCACGAGGGAAAGAAGCTGCAATGGGCAGAGGAGGTAATCTATCTCGGACAGCAGATTTCTATCAAAGAAGGAGCCATGGGGAAGTTAAAAGAAGAATAGCCTTAAGCTGGAAGAAGTTTTGGTCCCTCAAATTCATTTTTAAAAGTGGAATGAACATTAAGCTGAAAAAGAAGGTTTTTGATAGTTGTATCATTCCATGTTTGATTTATGGCTGCCAAACATGGCCAATTTCAAAGGGGACTCTCAGTAAACTGGAGAAAAACCCAACGCGCCAAGGAAAGAAGTATGCTGGGGATCAAAAAGATGGAAAAAAAGACAGCTGTTTGCATCACAAAAAAGACGAACGTAAAAGATGTTAAACTGGCGGTTCTAGAACTAAAATGGAAATGGGCAGGACATTTAGCCAGACTAGATCCAGAAAGATGGTTTAAACGAACAACTGATTGGTTTCCTATATATAGTAAAAGGAAAAGAGAACGTCCTAGATGTAGATGGAGAGACGATATCGAAAACTTCGCCGGCAGTCTCTGGCAAAAAGCGGCACAAGACAGAACAGCTTGGTATAGGTTGGGAGAGGCCTATGCCCTCAGATGGGCCTAGTGAATATCAACATTAATTTAATTTTTGTAAATTTTATAAATTCAGTTCATTTGTATTTCATTTTTTCCAAAAGTTACTTTTTTATTTCAACAATTTCAAGTTTATGATATGAAAAGAAGTTAAATACTGTTTTTTATTTCATATTTGAGTTATGTTATTGTTTTTATTTTTTCGTTCAAAGTGGAATGTATCTGGTCTAAATAAAGGCTTATTATTATTGTTATGTACTATTTGTTACAACACAAATAGTACTAAAGTTGTGCTATAAAAGGAAGTACGCTAGTATTCTCTCAGGATCCTCCCAAAAAAATCAACTCCCACCCCCCAATTTCCACAATAAGATATTTATGTACCCAGATAGTGGTCAAAGGACATTGTTGGAGCCATTTTCGAGATAAACGTGAAACGCTGAAACAAAAAAAAAATAGTCGCATTAATCCCCACTATCTTTATTTATATAAATGGAATACAAATCCAATTAAACATTTATTATAGGGAAGGGAGGAATAGCTAAGTGATTAGCGTACTGGACTCC
>JAAEAF010013652.1:0-51742 GCA_011037195.1 Triatoma infestans
TTGTTCATGTTATCTGAGCCCCTATGGCTCAATCTTTTATACAGTCCACTCAATATTTTCCGTAACTTAATATTATTAAACATTTCATTTATAATTCATTTTATTATACCCCCTGTTAATCACTCTAACAGAGCCTAGCAGAGGTATTAATTATTAAATATATTATACCTGTCTTTTTATACCAAACAGAGCCTACCAGAGGGACTGGAAAGCCTATGAAAGGCGCCCCCCCTCTCACCTTTTAATTTTCTTTTATTGTTTTATTTTATTTCCTGGTTTTATACCAAACAGTTCCGGTATACGGTTACATGCAGTGGTGCTGCGATTTTTCGATTTTTTTTTTTTTAACATCCATGGTCATTTGAGCCCGTAGCCTTCTCAGTGCACTATCGGCTTCCGGACAGTATTCTCCCGTTACAATCAACACTGCCCATCATCCGGACAGTGAGTTGTAGAGGCTTCTAGGAGGAGAAAATCTAAGGGTAGCATGGCTGGACTTGCACTACTACTGAGCTAATCCCTAATTCATACTTAACAGACTTTTAATATGAATTTCAGGTGAAAACTCAATTTCAAAAATTTGACTGTTTACATAAACCACTAAGAAAAAATAATAAAACCTACTTAAAAAAAAAAAAAACTTAGATATTATTGGATGTTTTCTTTAATTTAACTGGAACGTATATAATACCAAACATCAGGCGTTCTTGTTAAGTCCAATTTGATATGGAGCAAAATTTCGGTTAATTTTTATCATTAAAGCTTTTAGGAACAGATGTTGCCCAAAAGGAGGCACTAGAGAGAAGGAAGGATTCGAACTAGTATGTGGTCAGACCGCACAAGCATGGCCAGAGATAACACGCTCAACTATTCACTGTTATTTCACGATTTGACCGGGCGGGGGGAGGGGGTACAAAGTGAAAACCAGATTAGAAATTCTCAGAAACCATTCATTATTAGAATAATTTGAATTTCTGGGAATACTTGTCAAGAGTATTTAAAGAAACATGGTTGTGCACATTGGCTTTGTATTTTGTGGTAGGCCAGGTTAAAACAAAAAAAAATTTGAATTCAAGTGATTTCAAACTGGGCACTTGTCCTTGACGTTGTTATTATTAACCTTATTCTAAACAAAAATCGATAATGTCTGCCTATTCATCTAGAAATTTTGCACTAATTATATTAAATTGGTGTTTTATCCGCCCCAACAAACCGCCTGTAATTGCGATCATCCTTGCTGAGAGGAGTTAAGCTTCCATTCCCTCCCCCCATCCCGGGTAGACTTGTTCATCCAGTATCTCGGAAAAAGTGGAGAGCCTCAGTTATTAGCGGACCATGAACGAAGGCTAGAAATAAAGCGGCGGGAACAACAACGTGATTACCACACGCATCCCCAATGAAAAAAGAACACTCTGCAGGTTTAGCCCTCCATGGACTGTTCTTGCCAAGCCTAGTTTTATTTGTTTGAATTTAATGTTTCTTCGTTTCATCAAAGACCATCATCTTCTTTCTACTAAGTAAAAACTTATTCCTCGACTTTTAATCTTTGACGCCTTAATACTAATTCTGTTAACTAATCTCCTCTATAATGGGGTTGAGAAGGAGAGGAGTTGGTTTAGATAGATAAATAAACTAGAGGTAAAGCTGAACACTGTATAATAGTAAGGTAATATAAACTGCCTGGACTTTACACTAAAATATATAAAATGGTAGTGAGAGGTAAAGAGAAAAGTTGCTGACGCGTTGTGACTGCTGTATGAACTCTGCTGCAAGACGGTCGGTAGACTCTCCCCCCCTATGGCTGACACAGCTGTATTTTAACAGATTCTCCCACTCTAGTCTGGCCTAAGCTAGAGACTGTTCCTGTCTCTCTCTCTCTCTGCTTTAAATCCCTCTTTTCGGATCATGTTACATCCTCCTAGGTCATCAAGTTAAACGAAAAAACCAAGATCTAAGTGATCCCAAGAAATGTATTCCACACAACCTACAACATAGGAATGCCGTGGCATGTTCTCAGACTCACAACTGGCCACAATTATCTAATGAAGCATCTGTCCAGAATAGGGGTGGCCATTTCACCAAAGTGCTGCCTATGCTATGGAGAAGACATGACAGGCCTTCACCTTGACCTGTGTCCTGCTCTAGACGACATTAGAAATACTTTTAGCGAACAAGAAATAGTAGATGGCAAAGACTATCTAAACTTTACTGGGCAGCAAGAAGCCGAATGGCAGCTTTGTGGGCATTGTAAAAAAAAAAAAAAAAAAAAAAAAAAATTAAAAATAAATAAATTGTTGAATTAACTACTAGAACTCTTTGTATCTAGATTTATTTCTGATTATATATCCCATGTTTCAATGAAGCTCGAACTTCTTCACTGAAAACATCTCTCGAAAATCTGTTATAAATACGATATTTATTTTCTCCTAAAAGATTAAGAGAAAGAGAGAGAGAAAAAAGGCACTTTACACACTATTTTATGTTTCTTTCAGTATGAAACGTAAACAATTAAAAAAAAAAAAAAAGAGAGAGAAAGAAATCCTGAAATGAAGAATGTCAATATTAAATGATCCGAGAGTGTAGTTTAATGGAGTTTCTAGAAGCTATTAATGGATCTTTTTTTTATGCCAAGCAAGAACTTTAGGGGAACATAATGGTAGGGGGAGTACAGTGTAAAAGTTGCATTAAGGCTTTTCGTCATTAAACGTAATAAAAAAAATGATCTAGTTAGACTGCTAGAGGCCTAGCATTTATAATTTCCCATACACGATTGTGATATTGTTATCATCCGTAATTGTAGGTGCAGAAATTATTTTACAATTCATTAACAGAAATAATTTTTATCCTTTTTTTTTTTTAGAAAACTTCCACGTTTCCATGACCATGTAATTAAACTTTGAATTTTGGATCAGTTGTAGCGATTTTTTTTTATGTATTTCGTACATATTAATGATAAATAACTTACAGATCAAAGAACTTTTACGTCACAATCACTATCAAAAAGAAACTGGTCGAAGTAATTTCTTAGGATCTCGATCATAGGATACAGTTTTTTTTTTTTTTTTTTTTAGTCGCAATAATTGAATCCGATGTGAAAAATTCTCACAACTTTCTCTTACTCCAGTTTTCAAAATTGAAATTGACAAATTTTATAGTTAGTATACCAAATTTAATGAAATTCGTAATAGTTCGTCGAAAACTGGAAAAAAAAACTGTTCACTAAAAGTGCACTTCCGTTTTGCACTAATTGTCTTGAAACTTGGAAATTCAACAACACATTTGATTCTAATTAAAATATTATTTAGAAATAACTGCAGAAGGATCTCGAGGAGCGGACAATAAAAATTACACATTTTTTTTTAAAACTTTTCCAACGTTTCGACAAATTTATTGTCTTTTTCAGGGATAAAATTAAAAAAAAATGTTAATCGTGATTACATATAATTTCCATTAAACACACTAAACACAAAATATATACTAAACAAAACTTGATATGACAGAAAGAGTTGGCTTATGTAATGAGCTACATCATCAGAAATTAAATCACTATCAGAAAATTTTTCTGATGATGTAGCTCATTACATAAGCAACTCTTTCTTCAACTCTTATCATAAAATTTTATGTTTATAAACAAGCATTGACCTTACTTTCTATTTATCTTATTTTTGCTATAAATAGTATATGTTTATACTGCAAAACAGATTTGCTGAATTAAAATATAGAAATTAAATATTACAATTAAATACTTTACATGATGGATTTTCAAGTTTTAAGAGAAACGATTTTATCCTTAAATAATGAAATAAAAGAGAAAATTCGTAAAGATATGAAAAAACCATAGGGAGCTATTACTTGAATTAAAAAAGAAAATTAAAAATGACATTGCAAACCAAAACTGAAAAATTAATAAACAAATTCACAGAAACAATCGAGAATTTAGAATTAACTGTTAAGGAACAAGAAGACAAGATTTATTTTTTAGAAAAAGAAGTTAAGAAGCGGAATTTGATTATCCATGGAATAGATGAGACAGAAAAAAATACACTATCTTTGAGAGAAAATATTATAGGATCTATAAAGGAGTACTTAGATATAAACTAAACAATATTGAAGTTGAATAGTGTAAGAAGATTAGGTTTAAAACAAGGGAATAAAAAAAGGTCTGTACTTGTTTCCTTTATTTCACAGGATAAGAAATATGAGATTCTAAGAAATAGCAACAAATTAAAGCGTACGTCGTTTTAATCACTGAAGATTTTTCACCATCAGTAAGAGAAAAAAGAAAGATAGTAATAGAGGATATGAAAAAAGCGAGAGAAGAAGGTAAATTTACGATCATTCCGTATGACAGATTAATAATTAGAGATTTTAGGCCTAGGACAAATAGTAAAAGAGGCTTAAGCACGTCTCCCCTTAAAAGGAATCTTCCACATCAGAGGCTTCGAATAAACTTTAAAATGCAAAAAGGATAAAAGGTCAAGAAAAATCTGGTAAGTTATGGCAATCAACACTCAGTAATTCTTTTGTTCGAGAACGTTTTCTATCTCTCCCAACACTAGAAAAAGATATTGAAACGAGTAAATAGCAAATAACACTAACTGGACCAGCAAAATTAGCTATAAAGAACTCACCTCTCCCAGAACGATTAAATTAATTTTAGTTTTAGGAGATACTGATAATTTAGCTGGGAAGTTAGAGTCACTTTCTCCCTCGTTGACTAGGCGTTCTGGGAGAGGTGAGTTCCTTATAGTCAACGAGGGAGAAAATGACTCTAACCTCCCAGCTAAATTATCAGATTCTCCTAAAATTAATTTAATTAATCAGGTAAATGTTAAAAATAACACGTAAGAAAAATGATTTTATCCTTAAATAATGAAATAAAAAAGGAATTTCGTAAAGATATGAAAAACCAGTGGGAGCTGTTGTTTGAATTTAAAAAGGAAATTAAAAATGACATTGCAAACCAAACTGAAAAATTAATAAACAAATTCACAGAAAAAATAATCGAGAATTTAGAATTAACTGTTAAAGAACAAGAAGACAAATAAACAAAGCTTAAATCCTCAACCAAGTACAAAAAATAAAAGATATAAGCAACCTTAATGTAAGAACGATTTCCCAGGACTGGAGATTAGAAGAGCTGAAAAACGCTCATTTCGAAAACTAAAATAAAAATTCTAGGAATGTCAGAAGTTAGAAGAAAATATGAAAAAATATTTTACAAAGGAAAAGCGGTTACATTGTTATGCATTCTAAAGATGATAATGGTCAAAAGTGAGTTTGTTGTCTGCTCCACTCTTCGACAAAATATACAAGAATTCCAAGCTATGTCTGAAAGAATTGCCAAATTAAAAATAAATGTAGGAAAAAAATGTATGATTACTTTTATTCAAGTATACGCTCCCACTAGAAGAAATTGGTATGTTTTATTCTCAATTAGGATCTCTAATTGCTGATATAAAACTAAATTTTAATCATCAATTGATAATGTAGTGGAATCGTTTGTCGGATGATCGGATCCCACAGCTGCCACCAGAAGATGTAGTGGAATAGTGTGATTCCTATGGTATGTAGTAGATGTCTTGAAGAGGGCGGAAGTTAGTTTTGAGATTTTTGGAAGTTAGTGCCCGAATTATTAACACGGAATTTATAAAAATAGACTGTATTTGTACAATAATTTAAACGTGAGTAATGGTAACTATTAACAAAAATACTTAGAAATAAATAGGAGATAAATAACTAATAATTAAATAGGTGATAAATAACTAATAATTTAGAATGATTAAAATAAATGAACTAAGATGCACAACTAAGGAAATAAGTATAAATAAAATCTGTATAGGGACGCGGAACTTGCTGCTCGTATAATAGTCTTGAAGACGTACTGAAGTATAATCCTGCCCTTTTCCAATGGGGCGAAGTTTATATATTAGTGTTAGCAATACTCACACCAAGACATCTGTCCTAGTGTGCGAACTTGTGTGACCTTAGTTAGTGCGGTGACCAGTGATTTAGGTCAGTGGCCAATTTTATCGGTGCTTGCTTTGATCCTATCGGAAGTATTGACCCTTGGTTTTGTTTGCTTGGCCGCGGCCTTGTCTTGAAGACAGCAGCCGGCTAGGCCACTAGTTATAAATTATTCTTTCTTTTTGTTATGTGTTGTGAAGGTTTGACATTGCTACGACCTTGCCATGTCATTACAATAATTATGGGGGGATTTTAACTCTCAAATTGGATTCCGCGAACCCGGAGAAGAAAGATGCTTAGGATTGTATGGTTACGGTCAGAGAAACGAAAGGGGGTATAAGTTAGTGGAATTCTGTCAAGAATTTGATCTGAAAATAACAAACACATTCTTTAAAAAGCGTAAAGGGAAAAAGTGGACATGACTAGCTCCAAACGGTATTTACAGGAATGACATTGATTTTATGCTGATTCCTAATAAAAAAAAATATTCAACAATATTGAGGCTTCAAATAACTTCATATTTCATGCGGATCACCGCAATCTTAAAGCTAAATTAGCGATTCCAACACGTCCTTTTAGATGTCAGAAACAGAGTTGCTAAACGTTTTCCAGAATTCATGAGCAAAATTTATGCTTAAGAAATAAATGAATGTTTTAATGAAACAGAATTTGCAGAATTTGATACCCAGGAATTGTAAAATAAAATAGAAGCGACCATAATTGAAAGTGCTAAAAAAGCAGCAATAATACCTACGAAAAAATTAGATAGTAAGATAAGTGCAGAAAATTATAAGATAATTGAAGAAAGGGACAGATTAAAAAAGAAACCTAATAAAAAAAATTAGAACAAGTAGAATATAATGTTTTATGTAAAACAGCTAAATATAACGTTCTAAAGGATATTACAAACTATGATTATACTTCAATATCAAAGTTATTGAAAAAAAAATACTGCTGTTAAAAGAGCCAAAAATGTTATAAACTCAGGTAATAAGTGGATAAACTCATTAGAGGATAAAGAAGGTAACGAAAGAGTTAGCAGACAGGAAATTGAGGAGATAGCAATTGAATTTTATAAACATTTATATGCAGAGGATGACAAAACCATCTTAGATGCACAAGTAAACCTAACAAGATGGGATAGCGATGAGAAAAAAGAACCATCTCCCTTCCTGGAAGAAGATATTGATACAGTTATTAAAGATCTTAAAAATGAAAAAACTCCTGGTAGGGACAAAATAACCAATGAACTAGTGAAACTACTCATTGATGTCATGACTCCGATTCTCACTATCCTCTTCAACAAAGTAATTAGTAGTAGAAGGGAACCATGGCAGTGGTGTTACTCGGACATTATCTTAATCCATAAAAAAGGCTCTATTTCTGACATCAGAAATTATAGGCCGATCAGTCCTATAGGCGACCAGTTATAGGAAAAATATTCGCAAAAGTGTTGCAGCAAAGAATCAGGACAACGCTTACAGAAAATCAACCCTAGAACAGACCGGATTTAGAAAAGGATTTTCCACCTTGGATAATATACACACTATAAACCAAATGATAGACAAAAGTAATGAACACCAAATAACTGTGTATATGGCCTTCATAGATTATACAAAAGCGTTTGACTCCGTAAATCATAAGTTTCTTATTAATAGTTTAAAAAGTCAGGGAGTTAATAAGGTGTTCGTTAAGATTATTGAACATTGTTAATAGTTATAGCAGGGTGATTCTGGAAAAAGAAAGAAATGACTTTCCGATAAAAAAAAGGAGTAAGGCGATCCGTTATCTCCGGATTTCTTTAATGCAGTCCTGGAACAGGTTTTTATGAAAATAGATTGGGACAACTACGGCATCAATATAGCAGGGAAGAAAATAAATAATTTACGTTTTGCGGATGACATTATACTGATCGCAAACTCAGCGGAGCAGCTAGCAAACCTCATTGAAGAATTAAATAACGCAGGAAAAGTGGCAGGCTTAAATATAATTGAAGAAAAAACTATTTTATTCACAAATTGTGGAAAACATGAGGAGATAATCTCCTCACGAGGGAAAGAAGCTGCAATGGGCAGAGGAGGTAATCTATCTCGGACAGCAGATTTCTATCAAAGAAGGAGCCATGGGGAAGTTAAAAGAAGAATAGCCTTAAGCTGGAAGAAGTTTTGGTCCCTCAAATTCATTTTTAAAAGTGGAATGAACATTAAGCTGAAAAAGAAGGTTTTTGATAGTTGTATCATTCCATGTTTGATTTATGGCTGCCAAACATGGCCAATTTCAAAGGGGACTCTCAGTAAACTGGAGAAAAACCCAACGCGCCAAGGAAAGAAGTATGCTGGGGATCAAAAAGATGGAAAAAAAGACAGCTGTTTGCATCACAAAAAAGACGAACGTAAAAGATGTTAAACTGGCGGTTCTAGAACTAAAATGGAAATGGGCAGGACATTTAGCCAGACTAGATCCAGAAAGATGGTTTAAACGAACAACTGATTGGTTTCCTATATATAGTAAAAGGAAAAGAGAACGTCCTAGATGTAGATGGAGAGACGATATCGAAAACTTCGCCGGCAGTCTCTGGCAAAAAGCGGCACAAGACAGAACAGCTTGGTATAGGTTGGGAGAGGCCTATGCCCTCAGATGGGCCTAGTGAATATCAACATTAATTTAATTTTTGTAAATTTTATAAATTCAGTTCATTTGTATTTCATTTTTTCCAAAAGTTACTTTTTTATTTCAACAATTTCAAGTTTATGATATGAAAAGAAGTTAAATACTGTTTTTTATTTCATATTTGAGTTATGTTATTGTTTTTATTTTTTCGTTCAAAGTGGAATGTATCTGGTCTAAATAAAGGCTTATTATTATTGTTATGTACTATTTGTTACAACACAAATAGTACTAAAGTTGTGCTATAAAAGGAAGTACGCTAGTATTCTCTCAGGATCCTCCCAAAAAAATCAACTCCCCCCCCCCAAGTTTCAAATAAGATATTTATGTACCCAGATAGTGGTCAAAGGACATTGTTGGAGCCATTTTCGAGATAAACGTGAAACGCTGAAACAAAAAAAAAATAGTCGCATTAATCCCCACTATCTTTATTTATATAAATGGAATACAAATCCAATTAAACATTTATTATAGGGAAGGGAGGAATAGCTAAGTGATTAGCGTACTGGACTCCCACGCGGAGAACCCGGGTTCGAGTCCAGCTGTCCCTTAGATTTTTTCTTCCTAGGAGCCTCTACAGCTCATTGTCCACAATTTGTCTGTGGCGAGAGAACACTGTCCAGAGGCAGGCAGTGCATTGAGAGAGCTCCGGGCACCAATGACCATAGATGTTGACGCGCCTTAAATTAAAAAAAAAAAAATTTATTAAACAATGCAGGCTTATACAAGCTTATAGTAATAATTATTATAATTGAAATGAGAGAGAAATTCGTATGACACTAGGGTTTGTCTTTTTTCTTATCTTTGCATTCATCGAAATCCATTAAAATCTTTTCTAGGGCCTCTAATATTTGTTACCAAACTACGAAGATATACTTACTTACTTGAAATATCGTAAGACTTCGTATGCACCTTTATAACAGGAAAAAATCTGGTGTAAAACACTCAGATAACTTTCTCTTACTCCAGTTGTCAAAATTATAATTTACAAATTTTATAGGTTGTGTACCAAATTTAAATGAAATTCCTCGACTGAAAACTGAAAAAAACTGTTCAGTAAAAGCGCACTTCCGGTTTACTAATTTTCTTGAAATGCGGAGTTTGGATGACAGAACCGTATAATCACCTAAGACAGCACTTTAGAGAAAAACATAACCCCACCCCTCCCCTAAAAAGTGCCCTTAAATGAATTTGCCCGGAGAAATATTTCGAATAAAAGTTGTAGCTCTCTGTATGTTTAGTTCATATGAAGTTTCAAGATAATCGTCAGAGCCATTTTTGAGAAAATCGCAAAAAAATGAAAAAAAAAACATTTAGTAAAGTGGTAAAGTTTTCAACTCGGAATGTCAACAACATATTTAATTCTAATTAACATTATTTAGATGTTAAGAATTGTCTAACAAAAACTGAAATAGCACTTTAGATGAAAACTTAACCCCACCCCTCCTCCCCGGAAGTGCCCTTAAATGAATTTTTCCGGAAAAATGTTTCAAATAAAAGTTGTAGCTCTTTGTATGGGTATACCATGTTTCAAAAAAATCGTTGGAGCCATTTTTGAGAAAATCGCAAAAGTAAAAAAAAAAAAAAAAAAAAAAACAGTAAAGTGGTACTTCCGGTTGAGGAATTTTGACAGATAACATACTGTCAGATCCCATGGTGATATACCTAAACGGAATCTCAAAAGTTTGAAGTTTCTCCGATCTTTCTTTTTTGAGCTATGCTGTTCACATACACACACACACACACAAAACATTTTTAAAAAACCACTTTTTTTGGACTCAGGGGACTTCAAAACGGATATTTCCAGTGAAAACTTGATATCGAAAATTTGACACGATAATAATACTTCCTCTTACTAGGGAGTAAGATAAAGTAAAAATATTATAATAAATAAGGAGAATAATCCATTTGCTAATGATGAACTTCAGTTGGAATAAGAAAGTTTTTAACGTAATATAATAAGATTGTTAAGGATGACCTCCATTTCTCTTAAAGACAAAAATAGTGAAGAACAATCCTTCATAATACTAAACAATAACAAACTGTTGAATCTCATTTCTTAAACAAAACAAAAAATAAATAAAACATTACTAGTTTCTATTGTTTAGCTGTTTAATAAAAACTTCTTTAATATTTTCTTTTGAAAACATTAAAAAAAAAAAAAATAAAGTAAAATAATAATTACAGAATACTTTAAAGGCTATTTAAGTAATTGTATTTTTCATTTTGAAGTATGGCTCTCTCTGGTGGGATAAACCTTGAATATATTAATATTAAAATAATATGCAAATCATTGCCTTCATTTCAGATTTTTTTCTTTTGTTTATGGGTACTACTTTATAAGAGTTTTATGAATTTAGAAAATTCATTATTTTAAAAGTTTAATTTGAAGTATATATAAAGAAAAAAAAACATGTGGTGTGAAACACTCACACAACTTTCACGTACACCAGTTTTCAAAAATTAAAATTGATACGTTTTTATATTTTGTGGTATAACAAATTCGTCGGAGTTCGTCGAAAACCAAAAAATATTGTTCCGTAAAAAAGGCACTCAGTACTTCCGGTTTACTGATTTCCTTGAAATTCGAAGAAGGTTTAACAATTTATTTATTTATAATTAATTTTATTAAGCATTGTTTGATCATAAAAGTACCTCAGACGCAAAACTTAATCCCATCATCCCTCAAAAGCCCCTTTAAATGATTTTACCCGGAGATATGTATCAAATCAATGTTGTAGCCATTATATATATGTAGTTTACATATAATATAGTTTAAAGAAAATCATTGGAGCCGTTTTCGATAGAAAACTGAAAAAATACATTTTAATAAAAAACGTACTTCCGGTCATTCGATTTTCTTCAAATTTGGAATTTCCACAATAAATTTGATTCGAATTAATATCTTTTTAGATGATTGAATTGTAAAAATAAACTGAAATAGCTACTTTAGAGGACGACCTAACCCCACCCTTCTCCAAAAAGTGCTTTTAAATGCATTTTTCTGGGAGAAATGTTACAAATAAAAATTGTAGATTTTTTATATGTGAAATTGATATAATACATAGTTTAAAGAAAAACCGTTGGAGCCATTTATCGAGAATATTGCAAAAAAAAAAAAAAATTAAGTAAAGTGGTATTTCCGGTTGTGGAATTTTGACAGATAACCTCCTGTCGGACCCATGGTGATATCCAAATGGAATATCAAGTTTGAACTATCTGTAATTTTTCGTTTTTGAGCTATGCTGTTCACATACATACATACACGCACCCACATCACACACAGATCTCACCCAGAATCCATTTGCTAGAAACCACTTTTTGGACTCAAAGGGACCTCAAAACAGATATTTGCGGTGAAAATTCGATATTAAAAATTTTACACGATTACAATATTACTTCTTACTAAGAGTAAGAGAAAGTAAAAATTGAATTAATCCTTAAGAGATAGAATGCGAAGATAACTGAAAAGTAAAGACTAAGTGAAATGTCTTTAAAAACCAATTTGCGTTAACACCTGTCGTATTGCAATTCTTTCCTGGCTTCAATTCAAATCGTTTAAGCACTAATATTAGAGTTTTAATTTTATGGTACCTTATTTGGTAATATTTATTTGTATTAATAAATTTTAAAATAACGCAATTAGGCCTAAATTGCAGTGGCTGTTTTTCAAACAATTTTGTTTAATTAAATTACTTCTAATTGAATGTATTTGTTTTGTTATGTATTTTATTTTATTGACTCTGCAAAGGTCATTTTAATTGGTTTAGACATTTGTTTTTTTTTTTTGTTTTTTTAATATTCAATTTTATTTTATTATTTATTTTGATTGCTTTTATTGATTCGCTTATTTTGTGTTGTTACTTTCTATGCCGTATGTGTCATAGACCAAACTCTGTTTATGGGGCTCATCCTCTTTAATAATAATAAAAAAAATAAAAAAAAAATGAAAAATTGAATCATTTGAGAAAATGAAGAAACGTAATGTTCAACTTATCATATATTTCTTAAAAATAAATTTCTCAAACGAAAAAATCTGGTGTGAAACACTCACACAACTTTCTCTTACTCCAGTTCTCAAAATGATAATTGACAAATTTTATAGTTTGTGTACCAAATTTAATGAAATTCGTCGAAAACTGAAAAAACTGTTCAGTAAAAGCGCACTTCCGGTTTACTAATTTTCTTGAAACTCGGAATTTCAGCCATCTATTTATTTCTAACTAATTATGTTTGGATGATAGAATTGTATAATGAACTAGGATAGCACTTTGATGAAAATCTAACCCCACCCCTCCCCTAAAAGTGCTCTTCAAAGAAATTTCCCAGAGAAATGTTTTAAATAAAAGTTGTAGATCTTTGCATGTTTAGTTTATATACGAAGTTTCAAAAAAATCGTCGGATCTATTTTTGAGAAAATTGCGAAAAAGTGAATAAATCATTTAGTAAAGTGGTAAAGTAAACGCACTTCCGGTTATCCGATTTTTTCAAACTCGGAATTTCAACAACATATTTAATTCTAATTAACATTATTTAGATGGCAGAATTGTCTAATAAACTGAAATAGCACTTTAGATGGAAACCTAACCCCACCCCTCCCCCAAAAGTGCCCTTCAATGCATTTTCCCGGAGAAATGTTTCTAATAAAAGTTGTAGCTCTTTGTATGTGTGGTTGATGTTTCAAGTTTAAAGAAAATCGTCGGAGCCATTTTTGAGAAAATCGCAAAAAAGTAAAAAATCCAATTAGTAAAGTGGTACTTCCGGTTGAGGAATTTTTACAGATAACGTAGTGTCAGATCCCACGATGATACTTAAACGGAATATCAAGTTTCAACTTTCTACGGTTTTTCGTTTTTGAGCTATGCTGTTCACATACATACATACATACACACACACACACACACACACACACACACACACACACACACACACACCACAACACACATACGGACACACACACACACACAGACCATTTGCTAAAAACCACTTTTTTGGACTCAGGGGACCTCAAAACGGATATTTCCGGTGAAAACTCGATGTCGAAAATTTGACGATTACAATACTTCCTCTTACTAGGAGTAAGAGAAAGTAAAAAAGAATTACCCAAAAATAAAACCATTTATGTGAACGCTAGTTATAAAATTGCCAAGAATTGTGGACATTCCCTCTTCCTTATACCATAAAATAATTCGTTGCATAAATACAGTCATTTCGATGCGTATGGTAAATTTTAATATCTACTAGAAGTTTTCTTATGTGTACATAAAATTTCAAATTCAGTCACAGTTTATATCACAGTTATGCATATAGTATATATTACTATATATGAGAGTTCAGTATAATAAATAAGGCAGTAATGTACATTACGCCCTGCATACGTATTGCTTTTGTGGGGACGAGTATAAATAAACTAACGGGAGAAGAAGTAGGTATATATCCAACCCTACCTCCTCGTCCATTTGCAAGTGTTTCTTATGCTATGAATTACTTCTTCACTCTGCATGTGCTGTTAAGCTCTCCCTAACTTTAGGCTGCGAATAACACCTTTATAGCCCGCCTAGTACACTTTACTATCACCCTTTTTATCTCACTTTTAGAGCCGAATAGTTTCATCAACTTTAGTTCTTCACTTATTCAAATTATAGGGATTCTATTTTGAAAATGTTATTGGACGACCTTGGGTATATTGCGCGCTATTTCTCAGCATTAAAAATCAATGAAGATCGTATAGTTTGTAGATAGATCAGGTTTAGGGTTTTTATCAAATTAGATTATCTGAGAAGTGTTAATTTTGCGGGAGGGAGGGCAAAACTTCTAAGGATATTAGCACTGGATTCAATTCCAGTAGCATTGAGGCACTTTAACTGCGCAAACAAAAAATCGAAAATCTAAAATGCTTTAACAAATTGCAGACAAGTTTGAACGGTTAACACTTGAAAGAACACGTGAAAAAGACAAAACAAATTACTAAGAATAAAAAACCCCGTCAAGCAAGGGATAATTGTGATTCTCAAGAGTGGGCTGCTTGTTAAAAAAAAACAATCATTAGTTTGTACACTCTGCCAAAGACACTTTTACACATCAGAGAATCTTCACCAAACTACCCAAGCTACACTAGCTATTCAACTAGTAGATCAAGACTATTAGAACAAGTAAGAGTTCTTTTTTTTTTTTTTTTTTTGTATTTTGAAAGGTGCATAACATCAATGGTCCTTTGCACCTGAACTATATTAAATAGACACTTTACCTTTTAATAAACACTCTATATTCAAAAAGAACACGCATCCTTATAAATACATTCATTCTGATAAAAACAACATGCATCCTTATAAATAAATTCATTCTTATAAAAACAACATGCATCCTTATAAATACATTCATCCTTATAAATACAATCATCCTTATAAATACATTCATCCCTATAAATACATTCATCCTTATAAATACATTCATCCTTATAAATACATTTATCCATTGAAACAAAATTACGCTTCTCACATACGTCTATTTACAAGAGAGTGGAGTACTCTATATTCCTCACACTCTATGAAGATTTTAAACCTATCCACATTCACACAAACTTTCACATACGTGCCGGGATGCCAACCCCGACAGAGGCCCACCCGTCCTAGAAACAGTGGCTCCCGAGAAATGCTGGAAGACGTCCTGCCAGTAGCAGGAAGTCAAGAGATTCGCCACCCCTGCCCCGGCATTGGCCTCCCCACACTTCATTCACACGCACATTCATACAACCTATTCCTACCTAAACTACTAAAAATAAGCATTTTAAATTAAACTTGTACAGTAAAGTGTCTATTATTAGATTAAGTGAAAAACATTTATGTCTTTAAGAAACTGCAGAGTGTTCTGTACGTTACTTTTGTTGTCGCTCAGTACGTCTGTTAATACTGAAGGAAAATTAAGGTTTTCCCTAGCTCTCACATACTTGGTACAATTCAAAGCAAGGTTGGTTATGGAGAGCGTTATTGTTGACTTCCTGGGCATAATATTCACATATTCAAGCGTACGGTTATGGCAACATTACATTCTGTGCAATTAGGTGGTTCTTCCCTTTTAAAAAGGTGGCCATGCGTTAACAATGTGTGCCCAATCCTCAATCTTGCTAACACAACTTCTTCCGACATGATGTCAACCACTTCTTTGGTGTGGACTTTATATTTCTCAATTTGTTGGTTAGCGGTAAAAGTAAGAGTTCTAACCAGCCATACTGTGGGTCACGTCAACCACACAACCATTTCTACTTCACGCTACAACATCAACGTTCTTCTCTCTGTCATTTTATGCTATATACGAGCTGTCTATGGGGCTTTACAAGTTTTAAGGACGGTTCAGTCAGGTATGCCGAGATCGTGACCTTCCAGGAAAACAGTGACAATGCTATTGTTTTGGACCCAACGATCAGATACGAAAGTAATTGATGAACCGAGTCAAGCGGAGAAGGTCCACGAGGAGAAGAGCAAAAAATCTACGAGAAGTGTATTCCCCACTTCAAGGAAAAATTTAGAGACCAGTTTGGAGACAGGGCCTATGGTTTGGCTCGAGAAGTGTCATCCCAAGGGAGACATCCGACTTTTTTGGGCAGCGTTGGCATCAGCCTCGATAACTTGCTTCCGATTGTTGGGCGTTATGGAGGGCGTTAATGTTGACTTCCTGGGCATAATATCCCAGCACTTGCACGGTTGAAAATGTTTCACATATTTAAGTATGTTTTTGCTTTCTAACATCCTGACTAGATATTTTACTTTATAATCAACTTGGTTTAAACATATGTCTGTCGATTGATTGGTACGCTGTGTCGACTAGCAACTCAATATCGTTGAGCAGCCTTGCTTCACTGAAGTATTTCTCTCTACAAATTTCTCCTCCCTAGATCGTTAACATATTAATTGCAAGTATAGTCAGTTTATCTGTTCACCATTTCACTAACGACCCATGTCCTGCTTTATCCACCATTACACTATTATTATTATCAATATTTGTATTTGTAACCATAACATTGCTTCTCAAATTGCAATGCATTGAAATGTGCCTGCCTGTAACGTATCTTTATTTAACAGAATCAAACTACATTTTCCGATTCCTAGCTCCCTATATTCTAAAAGTGGGAAAATATTAACAATATTAAATGTGTAACCAATTCAATTTATTTATTTTAAACTTAGATATAAAATAAATTCACAAGTGGTAGAGGGATGTTAATCACTCACAACTTCCAAGAAATCCTAATTACTATTTTATATATTCATTTTTAAATTAAAGTGAGAACAATATAAAATCTAAACATCTGTGTTTCTGATCAAGCTACTGTGAACTGGCAAGGAATCTGAAGAGGTATTTCGGATACTATTTAACTCTCACGCGCTACTATTCTATTTAACAAAAGAGAACCAAGCTTTGTCACCGATTCATTAGATTTAAAAAATTTTTTTTTTTAATGAATTTAAAGTACGAGAGATCCCTTTTAACGCCTATATATATATATATGTTTGAGCAATAAATTGATTAGAGTGTCTGTTAACAAATTTGTCGTTCATTAACATTGCTGGTCGATTTGAGGACAATTGAAATTAAGTTTAGTATAGAACAATTGTCCTCAACGTGGGCGAATCTTGATTCCAAAGAGGCGATGGAATTCAAGTGGATTTAAAACGAATTTGCAGCAGTTAACTTTGAAGTTTACTGCTTCTACCTCAATAAATTGAAAGAAGACAAGGACATCAGATTTCAAGATAGCACTGCTTTCAAGTTCCTCAATGGGTATTCAGCCTTTTTTTTAACAATGTGACCGCTACTAATAGTCCACATCATTGCGTAAGCCCAATCCTTGTTTAATGAGCTTGATTACGAAATATATGGGGTGAAAAGAGAAAGAATACTCCCTTCTGCTGTGGAAGAAATTAAGTTCTTCTTTCTGGTTCTGGAATTTGGTGTCAGCATTATCTTATAAAGCCTGAAACAAAATGGTTATTACCCAGAGTGGTGATTTTTAGATTAGCGCTGACTATGATTGCGTCCTTGTCATTCATTTGTGCGAAAGCCATCAAGTTCATGGTAAACACCATTTCAAAAAATTACTTGTGACATTTAATTAACTTTTTATAATTTTTTTTTTTTTTATTTTCTTAATAATTTAATACTACTTTTTCCAATAATTTCAAATTTTACTTCCACGTTCCGTGATCATCTAACTGCAGGAAAACGTCGATCTAATAATAGGTTGGTTGTCAAGGTTGTTTGTAATAGCAAGATAGATTTTAGATTCTTTTAGGATATCCTGCACACCAATCTGAAAATTCTATTGTACCCTCTGGAGATTTCTCAGTCCACTCGTAGCAGTTAGCATGCCCAGTAATGAGCATTGACTCCTACGAAGAGAAAATCTAAGGACATGTGAATCAAACTAATAGGTACACACACAATCAACTGCTGCAATGCAATTTTCTCCAGAAATGCATATTTTGTTGTGTTGAATTAGAAAGTGGTTATTGGTAAGGGTGTGTTTGGTCTGTATTTTGTATTGTGCTTCAAAGAACAGCAAGCAGAGCTAATAAACGAAAAGTCACGGATAATATTTCATTTTAGGTTTCGTCAGCAATCTGCCATGAAGTTTTCGAGAATTCGAAATTGGTAACTACCATTTGACTTGATGATTTTTATTTTTGTCTCCGGTTTATCGCATTTTTTCCATAATTGTGATTAAGTAAACATTTCAAACTAAGCATTTCATTATCTTCTGATGTTTCTAGTATGTAGTAGTAGTTTGAAACTGATTCAATTGCTTTAATGAAAATCCCATTGTTAAATAAAAAACTTTGTTAATTTCTTAAAACGTGAACTTTCAGTTACTATAATTAGTTTTTTTATTTTCTAACTTGTTTATCAAAAGTTTATATAATTATAAACTTTTTCTTTATTTAGAATAAATGAAAGGCTTTTATTAAAATAAATACAAAATAATTATAAATTACAACATAAGCAAATATTTCCTGCGAAGTTATTTATTTAAAGAACTGCTATTACATTACAATAACGTCGCCTTGCAAACTTTGTTATAAATAAAGTACAAACTTAATTAATAGGTCAATTTTTTTTTTCTTTATTTATTTTAGTTTATTATTTTCATTTACCAAAATGGCAATAAATTAGAAATTATTTCTATAGAGGTAATTAATTAAATAGAGGTTTATAGTATAATATATTATATATGGAGCATGTGAAATAAGTGTCAGAATTACTTTATTCATGAAAAAACTCATACAAACACAGATATTTACATATACAGACACAGACTCACAAAATCATACACGTACATCCTTAAAAAAAAAAAAAAAAATCTGGTTTGAAACACAACTTTCTCTTACGCCAGTTTTCAAAATTGAAATTGACAAATTTTATAGTTATTGAAATTCCTCGGAAGTGAAAAATACCATATTCAATGAAATTAGTCGGGAGTTCGCCAAAATTCGTTGAAAACTGAAAAACTGTTCAGTAAAAACGCACTTCCGGTTTACTAATTTTCTTGAAAATCTGAATTTTAGCCACCTATTTATTTCTATTTAATTTTGTTTGGATGGTAGAATTGTATAATCCAACTATGATAGCACTTTAGAGAAAACCATAAGCCCACCGCTCCCCCAAGGCCCCACCCCCCCCCTTAAATGACATTATCACGAGAAATGTTTCAAATAAAGTTGTAGCTCTTTATATGTATAGTACACATTACTACTTTAAAAAAATCTGGTGTGAAACACTCACACAACTTTCTCTTACTCCTGTTCTCAAAATTATAACTGTCAAATGTTATAGTTTGTGTACCAAATATAACGAAATTCGTCGAAAACTGAAAAGCTGTTCAGTATAAGCGCACTTCCGGCTTTCAATTTTCTTAAAACTTAGAATTTTGGCCATCTATTTATTTCGAATTAATTTTGTTTGGATGATAGAATTGTATAATCAACTATGATACCACTTTAGGAGAAGCTGCAACTCCACCCCTCCCCTTAAACTGCTCTTACATGAATTTTTCCAGAGAAATGTCTTAAAAAAGATGTAGATCTTTGCATTTGTACTTTGTTTAAGAAGTTTCAAGAAATCGCGGAGCCATTTTTGAGAAAATTGCAAAAACGTAAAAAAACAACTAGTAAAGTGGTACTTCCGGTTGAGGAATATTGACACATAACGCACCGTCAGATCCTATGGTGATACCTAAACGTAATATCAAGTTTGAACTTTCTACGATTTTTCGTTTTTGAGCTATCCTGTTCACATACATACACACACACAGACACACACACAAACCATTTGCTAAAAACCACTTTTTTGGACTCAGGGGACATCAAAACAGTTATTTGTGGTGAAAATTCGATATCGAAAATTTTACACGATTACAATACTTCTTCTTACTAGGAGTAAGAGAAAGTAAAAATCGTTGGAGCCGTTTTAGAAAAAATACTAGAAAACTGAAAAATACATTTCAGTAAAAACGCTGAATTTCTGGTCATCCTATTTTTTTTTCAAACTAGGAATTTCAACAACATATTTAATTATAATTAATATTATTTAGATGACAGAATTGTGTAGAAACTGAAATAGAACTTTAGAGGAAAACCTAATCCCATCACTCTTCCAAAACTACTGTTAAATGAATTTTCCCGGAATAATGTTTCAAATAAAAGTTGTAGTACTTTTATATGTGTAGTTTGAAGTACTAAGTTTGAAAAAAATCGTCGGAACCATTTTTGAGAAAATCGCAAAAAAAAGTAAAAAAAAAAAATGAACTAGTAAAGTGGTACTTCCGGTTGAGGAATTTTGACAGATGACCTACTGTCCGGATATTCCGTTTACCGTAGTTTGAACTACCTATAATTTTTCGTTTTTGAGCTATGCAGTTCACACACATACAGACTATTCTCTAAAAAACAACTTTTTTGGACTCAGGAGACCTCAAAACGGATATTTCCGGTGAAAACTCGATATCGAAAATTTGACACCATTACAATACTTCCACTTACTACGAGTAACAGATAGTAAAAAACGGATAATATCCCTTTAGAAACCTAAGACTAGACTTATTCTAATTATCTTTTTTATCTCTTAGACAGAAAAAGTGATAAGAATATTAGAAGCCCGTGGCTGGTGGTTATTTCAGAAAACAGAACTTAATATTCTCGTAAAATTATAGACATGGACAAAATCACACTAAAGCAGTAGCTTTGACAATTTAGTTACATTATAAACTTGACTATTCAAGACCCCTCCAGAAAACCGCAACTATATTTACTGACTGTAAAATCACTCACATCGATTCACACTGAACAAGCCAAGAAACCATCAACTATTAGTTGAATGAATATGAAAACTATCAGTCCACTTAATTCATTGTTAATGGGTCATGTAAAATTACGTTTCTTATTACGTAGGATTACATAGCAATACATTTATTATAGAGTGGTGGTCGTGGAACGCGAGAAACTTAGCTATTTGGATTACTGCAAGTGCGTATGTGGACTATTATGCCACTTCCACATTATTAGTTGTCCATTTACTTCATCCTTTGTTGGTTAAAAATTATACAACGGAAATTATATATTTTTCCTTTCCTGTATTTTCTATAGGCACAATCTACATTAGAAAAAAAAACCTTAATTTTTCATAGAACGAGGTAAGAAAATCAAAATTCATTCAAAAATTCGAAATACTTTTCGCGCACACATTTCAAAAAAAAATTGCCCGCTTTCTAAAAAAAAACCCTGCTTAATACTTTGATAAATATTTGGGCTGGGGGGCACCCTGTTTAGTCCTAACAATGTTTCTCCAATACTCTTACTCTCCCAAAGTTTTTAACCTGGCATTATGTAATTTTAATAATTAATTTAACATCTATTTTCTGATTCCGTCTTTTCGAGAATTACATAGGATTGTTTCTTCCTGATTGTTTTTATTTTCTCTTTTTTTTTTTTCTTTTTTTTTTTTAATGTTTTATGGCGTCGACTGCTGGGGTCTTTGGCATATTCTTCGCTATACATATCTTTAGAATTAGTGACGTTATAAGTATACGTCTGTGCATGGGATATTTTCATTATTTTCATGTATGCTCACCAATAGACAATATAGCCGTGTTAATAGGTGTATACAGTCTTACAGTCTTGAGTATATATAATGAATACTAGCATACCAATAAATACATTCATCCCTATAAATACATCCATTCTAACGACGATCACACAGCCTAATAAATTATAAAAGTGGGTGGAATACTCGATATTCCTATTTACATAACATTCACACTCACATTCACACAGGTGCCGAGGTTGCCATTCCCGGCTCAGACTCACCCCTCCCAAATTAAAAACAAAGTGCAGGAAAGGTTTATTACACGACCAATAGTTGCCACCCCTGGTCTGTATAGGCCCCCTACACCCATACTCACAATATTTCATTCCTATAAAAATTAAAATCTAATTCTAAATCTTATACTATTACCACTTACAAGCTAATGGGATTGTAGTACTCGATATTCCTACAATCCCTATCTACCTAACCTACAGAAACTATCAAACCATACTCTTTCATGCAAATAAATTACTTTCATACAAATTCTTTCATTCTTCTAACTATAATACATCTATGTACAACCATATAAAATCTATTAAATTCTTCTGAAAATTCCCAATGCCTTTAAAAAAACCTATCATTCCATTTAACTTATCGCTTTCTTTTAGATTCTCTTTCAGTTTGTCTGATAAGCTGTATAGCTGTCGCATATTCTTTGCAAGTGCAAAATAAATGGCGAACAGTAAGGCGTTCACCGCACCTTTCACACGATAGTGCTTCCTAAGTATGTAAACAGCATAGCTAAAAAACTAAAAAACCGTAGAAAGTTCAAACTTGATATTCTGTTTAGTTATATCACCATGGGATCCGACAAGAGGTTATCTGTCAAAATTCTTCAACCGGAAGTACCACTTTACTAGTTCGTTTTTTTTTTTACTTTTTTTGCGATTTTCTCAAAAATGGCTCCAATGATTTTCTTGAAACTTTGTTACATCGACTACACATACAAAGAGCTACAACTTTTATTTGAAACATTCTTCCGGAAAAATTCATGTAAGCGCACTTTTGTGGGGAGAGGTGGGGTTACGGTTACCCTCTAAAGTGCTATTATCAGTTTACTACACAATTCTATCATCTAGATAATATTAATTAGAATTAAATATGTTGTGGAAGTTCCAAGTTTGAAAAAATCGGATCACCGGAAGTGCGTTTTTATGTGCAATTTTCTCCATCGACGTATTTCATTAAATTTTATATACCAACTATAAAATTTGTCAATGCCGCTTTGTACAAGGCAAAAAGGAAAATATTTTTGCCTCTTTCACTCACAAGTACTTAAATAAAATTACATGAAAACGCTTAATAAGCCAGATTAGACAAAAAAAAAATTCAAAATTATTAGATTTTTAAATTAAACATTTAGAGTTATTAAATTAAATAAATTCTTAAATAAAAGAAAAAGAAATAGAAAATTAACTATACAAATTGTGAAGAGCATCACAAATATTAACAGATCAATTGGAGCTGAAATGATTAAGTAGAGGGCCCATTGAATTAATGTGAACGTTTGTGAGTTAGTGTGTATTTACTGAAAGTAGAATTAGAGTGGAAACCGCTTACTGGAAAATGAAGCTCCCTGCTATATCGTTGATTAATGGATGATTGGCAAACAAGATTAAAAAAAAAGGAGAGAAAGAAAACAGATCGAACTAATTAGAAGTGAGTAGTTTGTTTGTTAGCTGGAGTATTGCATTATAATCGAGCAAATAATAAAGTAGACAAAAGGAAATAAATAAAAGAGTCTTCTTTAGAGACTGATTTTAATAAGGGCAGATTAATTTATTTATTATATATGTTGATTTTTTTTTAATATCTATGTTTTAACTTTCTCTAATTGCTGTTAGAGGAAATATTGCGATCGTGCCATATTTTCGAAATTAAGTTTTTTACCGGAAATACACGTTTTGAGGTCACCTGAGTTCAAACAAGTGGGTTTTAGAATAGAGTCTGTGTGTGGCTGTGTGTGGATATATGTGAAAGGAATATCTCAAAAATGAAAAGTTGCAGGAAGCCATTTAGGTACTACTTACTACCTCCGCAACAGACAGCAAGATTTCGAGCAAAATCCATCAACCGGAAGTGTCACTTTACTGAATGTTTTTTTCTTCAGTTTTTCGTAATTTCCACACTCTAAACAACAGCTCCAACGATTTTCTTTAAACTTATTAATATCAACTAACACATACAAAGAGTTACAATGTTTTTTTTGAAACATTTTTCAAGGTAAATTCATTTAAGGGAACTTTTAGGAGTGAAGTGGGGTTATGGTCCCCTCTAAAGGGCTATTTTATTTGATTACACAATTATTATTATTTGTCTGTAGGGAGGGAAACCCTACGCTATCCAAAGCCTCACTGGGCCCATATAGCTACCCCAAGAAAAACAACAACAAGCCGGGTCTATAACAAAAATCCAGACCCGGATCTAATCCATCTAAGATTCACCGCAGTCCGAATAAATCGGACAATAACCTTAAGCGGAAATAGCCTAAGCTCTTCCACAGAAATCCTATTCCGACCAAGGGTCCTGAACCTAATTTCCTCACAACCCAGACAATCAGTCATAAGATGGGTGGGTGTTCCCGCCTCTGTCTCACAGACTCTACAAAATGGATCCGGCATGAACCCCATTATGTAGAGATGTCTCCTTAAACCACAATGTCCAGTAAGAGATCCAACCAGATGCCTGAGAGCGCTCCGTGAAAAACACAGCAACGTCTCACTAATGGCCTTGTCCGGACCCCTGATGAGCATTTTGGACTGCCGAAAACCAACTGAGCTCATCCATAAGGATGAATGCTGTGAAGCTGTCCATGTCTGGAAGCCTGACAGACATGTGCCAGAAGACACGCCAACAGCAGGCTCGGGACAATGAAAGGAAGAGAGGCGTCTAATTTGGCAAACCTATCCACCTGCTCATTTCCAAAAATTCCCATGGGACCTGGCACCCATACTAGAAGCACATCCTTCAGAGAAGAAAGCTCTTCCAGTCTTTTTGAACATTCTAACACCAACCTGGAAGTGAAGACGCATGAACTCAGAGCCTTCAACGCAGCCTGGCTGTCCGAGCAGATACAAACACCTTTTAAGTTAGTGTTACGTACCATCTCATCCAAAACACAACACAGAATAGCATAAACCTCAGTCTGGATTATACAATTCTAAATAATACTCATTAGATTTTATAAGCTGGTTTGGTAATCAACCTTAGTTACAGCCTCAAATTATTTTTTTATTTTTCTAGAATGAAATTACATTTTTTTCCTATATTTCCCGACGTTTCAACATTACACGTGTCATTTTCAAAGGTAAAAACTCTATTTTTTGTTTTTTGAATTTTTGCAATCTTCTATTATAGGAGGTTGTCATATATTGTCATAATTTTGAAACCAGTTGTTAAGGTACGTCCAGATTTTTTTACTATGTGTTACTAGTCCTGTTTATTATTTTAAAATACAATTTTTTTTTTTTTTTTTTATAAGGCGCGTCAACATCTCTACGGTCATTGACGCCCGGAAACTTCTCAATGCACTGCCAGCCTCCGTACAATATTCTCTCGTTACAGACAACACTGTCCATTACCGGACAGTTAGCTGTAGAGGCTCCTACCTAGGAAGAAAAAAAATCTAAGGGCAGCATAGGTGGACTCGAACCCGGGACTCTCCGCGTGAGAGTCCAGTACGCTAACCACTCAGCTATTCCCTTCCCTAATTGTTTTTGTTATATTGATTAAAAGAATTAGCCTTCTAGCTGATTTTAAATTATGAGTTGGGACCACGTGGTGTCAATATTAAAATTTAGTAAATATTTGTGTATATTATAAATATAATTTTTTTATTATTAGTTTTGGCTTTATTATTGAGTCCCACCTTACCCCTGTGTGGGCTGTTTTTTTTCCCTTGAAAATGACACGTGTAGTTTGAAACGTCGGGAAATAATAGAAAAAAATTTAATTTCATTCTAGAAATATAAAAATAATTTGAGGGTGTAACTAAGGTTCATTACAAAAAACCATCTTATATAACTAATTAGAATTAAATATGTTGTGGAAATTCCGAGTTTGAAGAAAATCGGATGACCGGAAGTGCGTTTTTACTGAAAATGTATTTTGCAGTTTTCTGGTATTTCCTCTAAAACAGTTCCGACGATTTTTTTAAATAGTAGTTATGTGTACTATACATATAAAGAGCTACAACTATTATTTGAAACATTTCTCCTGATAATTTCATTAATGGGACTTGGGGGGGGGAACATGTTTTCCTCTATTATGCGAGCTATTTTAAGTACAACAATGTGCTATACAATTCTGTCAACTAAATAATATTAATTAGAATTATAATATAAGTTGTCAAAATTCCCAGTTTAAAGGAAATCGGTTGAAAGCGGAAGTGCGACTTTACTTGAATAGGTTTTCAGTTGTTTTTTTTGTTTTTTTGTGATTTTCTCCATAAAAATGTCGACAGTTTTAAAACACGAATAGGAATTCTAAGTATGGAGAAAATTATGTGATTTATTTTCAAGCCTTCTTTATCCTAAATCCTACGGAAGATGATTGGCAAAAATGATCAGTGAGCCTTTAACAGAATCTTATAGAATTACAAAAAGCATCTATTATTTCTGCAATTTTTGGAAAGACTAGGTTTTACTATATTGTTAAACAAGGAGAAACACTTTATGAAAACATCTTGTATAAACTTCTAAAACATGGCAATGTTGATATAATTGTAGTATGAAGATAAGGCTACTCCAATAAGATAGTATCTATATAAAATCTGGGAATACTGCCAAACCATTATTGACAGAATACATAACATGTCTGCTCAGCTTAAACAAAAAAGAGGAAAGAAATCCAATTTAAGATTCTTTCTTGTTTCCGGTTTCTATAACATAATTTTAAAAATATATCGTCATTTTACACAATACTTAGCGTACCAATCTTTAAAAGGTGTTCTTAATGAAAGGGATAAAGTGACTGTCTCATTAATTTAAAAAAAAACTATAGCGCAACAGCCCATGCAAGGGCCAAGGCTTGCCAGACGGCCAATTTGAATAGGGAGCATGTGGTAAGCACGCCGTTTAGTTCCCGCCTTCACTACCTAGGGCGCTACTAACTGTAGCTTCCGACTTTTTATCACGATGTTGGGTCAACACCGACTTTGCCATCACGGGAATCGAACCCTGAATTCACGCATGAAAGGCGAGTGCGTTAGCCACTAGACTAACGCGTGAGGTCACTAATTTAATACTAATTATGATATTCAATGCAAAATAGATTAGCACTAAGATCTTCATCACTTTCTGTATGTTTAGCCGCGATTAGATCACTATTTAACGAAAATTTCTTCATCAACAAATACGGCGTTTTCTGATAAGTGATCTCTAGGTATTTACTGCTTATAGACAGATACGATTCGCCGATCATTCGGACTGTCAAACCACGATCTGAACGCACGAGATCGCGGATTCTGCCAACATTTTCGTCGGTTCTTGAAGATGAAGGCCTTTCGCTGCGAGGCTCGTCTTCAATTGATTCCCTTCCTTCTGCAAACGACTTAAACCACCTAAAAACCTGTGCTCTCGACAAAACATTGTCTCCATAGGCCTGGCACAGTTTTTCAAACGTTTACGTTTCACTGTGCCCAAGTCTGAAGCAAAACCTGATAGCACAACGTTGCTCGTAATTGATGTCACTCATTTTTAAAACACACTGAAAAAACCTTGCTCACAAAAAAAAGTCACTAGGGACAGTGCAACAACTCTAGTATTTTCAAATTTGCACTGGACGTGTATCAGATGTTTACTTGCCCTACCACGCATGCGCCGCGTCTCCAGTGTTGCCAGATCGAACACTAGAAAATCAGTCTCATTACTTAATTTACACACCTCGTATAGCTTACGAACTTTGGTGGTTCATTTTTTTTTTTTTTTTTTTTTTTTTTTTTTTTTTTTTTTTTTTGCCAAGTGCTTTACGTACTTTCAATATTCTTATCAGACAAATTTCTCGCAATCGTTTTCAAACAGTTTCAGAACTCACGGACGACTCCCCGTACTTGTAATAAGTTATCCTTGAACTCTTATAGCTGTAAAAAAACGACTGTGAAGAACGAGAGCAAAAGAAAATGGTTGTCCCGATGTTATGACCTTTTACGACTTACCCCTTTCGGGGTCTACGACCTTATTCCCCAGTTTGCTTAACATGTACAATTTCACGTTGAATCGCAGAATGTGATAGACTTTAACCCACATATCATATGTTCTGCCTCACATATCATACACTATGATCTTTCTCCGGTGCGATCCTTAAAGAAATAAAAATTAAATTTTTCTGCCAATAAATTCAAGCAAATAAACAAATAAAGTAATTTAAAGATAAAATTAAAGAAAACTACAAAAAAAAAACAATACTTACTTAGTCCAAGTATCAATACAATACTTACTTAGTCTGTCCAAGGCCAGAGAGCCTCATTAATTGAATCTGTCTGTTTTCAATTTTTATTCTCTATTAATTATAAACATAATTTACCAAAGTTCTCGTACAAAGCGCCGAGTTTATTGTTATATATATGTGCCCTACTTTCCTTTGTGACTGAATATATTTTATATCAAAACTTATTAAGTAATAAACGTAAATTTAGCCCTTCCATGTCCTAATCCAATTCATTCCCCCCGATTATGTGTTGTTTATGACAGAAAGTATTTGAACCAAATAGTTTTTAAATCTGAATAAATCCGTTTCATTTTTCGGGTGTCCCTGACATTATTCTGGCTCAACAATGGCACTAATACAAAGTTATATCCCTAACATGTTTCAACGAGATAAAAGACCCGGTATTCAATGTGAAGATCAAACGAAAGCCTATTATTAGTAAACAATAGGCCATCTCTCTAGTAAGCAATATTCTATTCCCATTGTAGAAATTACAGAAATTGATGGAGAACCACTCAATTCATTCGAAAAGCGTATACAATAATGCCTATTATCAGACAAGGGATTAATTAGCTCAGTGGCAGCGCGCTGGACTCCCAAGGAGGGGAGTTCTAGTCAATTTTCTCTTGACCCTCGAGGGGACTGGGACGGGGGTGGTTGGCTCGGAACCCATAGGTGAATTTCCCAGCATCTTTTAGGCGGAGATATACACTATTGGAAGATGCGTACAATTCAACCTCGATGATAGAGGAATCAGGAGTATATAATCATTTCCGATAGCCAAGCAACCATTAGAACATTGAGTGCCTCTGTTATCAGCTCTAAAATGGCCTGGGAATGCCTCATTAAACTTAATAACCTAGGCAGGAGGAATAAAGTTACCCTGTGGAGCCAGCCATGTTGTCATTGAAGGGAATGAATAGCCGAAGCCCTGGCTGGCCAAGATAGGCGCTACGACCCCGCTTCTAGTGCCGGAACCTTTTCTAGTGGGGACAGCGACCCCAGCTTTTCTTGGAAGAACTTAGGAAGGAGGAGATGGCAAAGAGGTCTGGAACTCTCTCCCCGACGGTTTGCGGCAGGCCAAGATCTGCCTGGGAAATTGCAACCAACGGAGATCGGAGGCCTGCATCGGCCTGACTAAGAACAAATTAAGCACGCTTACGGATTTCCTCACGGGCCATTGTCGACTCAGAGGAGACCTGAAGGAAGCTGGGTTTGGGAGAGAATGCAGATTTTGTGGGGTGGTGGAAGAAACTCCATTAAATCTCTTAAAGGATTGCGAGGCTGCCATCAGGCACAAATCTATTATTAAAATAAATGAAGGAAATAAGTTAATAATAATTATGAATGTGCACGGACTAGGACACAAATATTTATCAATAGAAAGATAGAAAATATATTGGTTTTTGCTATCCTAGGAAAATCTGATCCTAATTTATAGTGAAACATATTTTCTGAAATAGAAAAATTTATTAATGATAATGAAACATGATGATGATATTAACGGGTTAATTAAAAGTGCACCTTGTTTTTTATGGGAAAATTCTCCGTAGAGCATTATTTCAAACACAATCACTAATATTACTTTCTGGAATTCCAGCAGATACGACTAAAGAAAGAAAAGTAAAAGAGAAAGTAAAAATGAAAATGTAAAATTAGTTTAACTCCATGTCTAAATAGCTTTAGGTTATTTGTGACAGATGGAATTTCCTCATTCCCTATTTTAAATGTGTAATATAAAAAAACAAGTGAATATTTTAACTTCAGTTACTTGATATATTTAATCTAACATATGTCATACCAAAGATAAATTACTAATACAAGGAAAAAAAATAATAATAATATAAAATGAAAAATATAAATTTTTCGGAGAAATTGTCAAACTGTTATTTATTTATTTTCAGTTAAAAAGAGAAAAAATAAATAAAATATGGAATTTAGTTATTACTGTTACATTCTCTTACAGCTGTAAGAGAAAGTATTCAAATTTCGATATCGAATTTTCACCATAGTTATTTGTTTTGAAGTCCTTTCACCCCAAAAATATGTTTTTTTTAAGAGGGGCACAACAGATCTTTCAGATGGCATGCGTATCCTTTTTAAAATGATAATAATAATATAACAACAAAATTTAGAATAGATTAGATTAGGTTTTAGTTTGGTGAGGAGTGGAATTTAGAGCATCTTCCTCACAGAATGCAAGTTTTTAGTGTGAATGTAGTTATCAGAGTGAATGGCTTTATCAACGTGAATGTATTTATTAGCGTGAACGAAATTTACTGGTATGAACGTTGGTATGTAAGTATTTAGACTAGAATTTTAAGGAATTTTGTACAAAGTACTTTGACCCCAATTTTAGATTAATATTAGTTAGTTGGCGACATAAAACATGAAGTATAATAACGGATGTGCAGCAAGGAGTGGCCATATCTTATAATAATTTTGTTATGAAGGAAGCCATTCCATTTAGCTGGGAAAGAAAAAGATGGCGTCACTGATTGATTGCCAACTCTTCCCACTCCGTCAACTGGTTTTTGATAGTTAAAGTGGGAAAGAGGGGCAGTCAAACAATAATGTCGCCCGGTTCCATGCTACTTCCATGGGAAGTTACAATGGAAGTTGTGCAAAAAAAAAAGGCGCCCACCTAGCTCGAGTGGACTTTAATCTCACAAAGCGCTAATGACCCAAGTTCTCGATGCGCAAAAAATAATAATAATAATAATAATAATAATAATAATAGGTCCCACGCCTTCGGGCACCCAGTTTTAATAATCACGTTAATTTATGTCCTTTAAGATTAGATTAGATTTTTTTTTGAAGATAGTGCATTGCGACCCAAAAGATCTGGTGCGCCATCCAGAGCCACTTCTCCTGGCAGTGTTCTCTCATAACAGACCCATCACTTGATAATGAGCTGTAGAGGCTTCTAGGAAGATAAAATTTAAGGGTGGCAGCACTGCTAGACTGGAAGCCGGAATAATCAGTGGGAGTCCCACAAGTCATTGAACTAATCTCTTCCCTTAATTCTATAAGATCATTGGTTATTTCTTCTTTTTTTCTCTTAGATATAGAAGAGTAAATAATTGACTGGCAATAATTTAATCTAACATTTTATTACTTTGTCTAAATATTAATAAACCGTAATTAAATAAATAAATAAATAATTCCCCGGTATGACACACTTACATGACTCCGCAATTCCAATGGATAAACTTCTTTTAAATGCCTAACATATAAATAAAGTTTCCGGGGGGGGGGGGGGGGGGGGTATTTTTACTTGTTTACCTGTCCGTAACTTGTATGTCTCAATCCTTGTTTATAGTTTTAATGATAGTTTAATTTCAGCCTAACTTAAAGGTATCCAAGAAGTTATCGTCATTAATATTGCATGTAACTATTCAAATACCTATAAAAGGCTTAATAATTTATTACCCAATAAGAAGGAACTAAGGAAATTAATGATGAGTGATTCAGTAAATTTCGATTGCATTATAAATGAAGATAATAAAAAGGACTAAATACGTACCATTATTTTGTACACGGAATTATGCGTTTAAAAAAAAAGCCCTGTCCATTTAAAAAAGGTAATAAAATGACAATATGAATTTTTATTGCATACCATCTGTTATTACAAAGGAGCTGAAACTTTGCAATATACCGAAAAGCCCAAATCACAACTCTACCACAACCATCAAAATAAATAAATATGATTGGCAAAATATTTCTTTATACTTTCACCTAAATATAGTAAGTTCAAGGAAAAGCGCCTTTCAAGAGTGTTTTTTTTAAATATTTCGAAACAGTTAGAATTATTGATGTGGAACACTGAAACGACTTCAGTGATTCAATTTTTTGGTTGGCTAATTTATTTTACTCTAATGTAGGTTTTTGCTGAAGACGAAATATCAAATGAAGTGTTTTTGTACTAGGTAACGTTGCTGTTCTTCACATTCCAACACAATACATATGTATATGTACACAATACTCACATATACACCAGATGATTTTTTTTAAACATTTTTATTGATTTTTTGCAACTGCATAATGTTACATGCAATAAGTAAAACAGATTAGTCTCTGAATAATTAGTACGATGGCTGAAGGCGGCAGGCACACATGAACCATCCAGCGATAGCAATCCGTAATAATCCATATGGTCGCGGTACAGAACCCTGAGGGAAAAAAAAAAAATAATAATCCATTAAGCTTAGAGCCTCATAGCTGTCCTACGAGACAGCTATTACGTAAGCAGATGATCGCGTGGCCATCGACGCTTCAGTCGTCTTAATGGGTTAGAGGGGAGAGTTGTGGTTGAGAGCGCTTGGATTAGTGGATTTGAATGAGAGGAGGATACTTGGGAATAGAACTTTAGATAACGGGACTTGGCTATCGCAAAAACGAAGAGAATTAATTAATTTAAAAATCGTTGTGGATGGTGTGATTGGAAATGTAGAAGGAAGCATTGACTAAGGTGCAAAGAATTTTAGACTGTAGGAATTGAATGCGATAAACGTTTTGAATGTCTGGCTGTCCCATATAGTTCGATTCCGTAAGTCCAAATAGGAGGCTAATAGAGAATAATATTGTTGTCGTTTGCTATGTAATTCGAACGTTTGTCTAGAAGTTTTTTTTAGTATTTTGTATCTATTATTCATTTCAGTTCTTTTTAGTCGAGTATGGGGATTCCAGGTTAGTCGTTTGTCAAGAGTGATACCAAGGTAACGAACTTTTGTGACGGTAGGTAAGAGAAAATATGATTGAAATATATTGAAGGAAGGGTTTTTCGATTTAATGTGAAGACTATGTAGTTAGATTTGATCTGATTCATCTTGATTCTTCATTTTCGGAGCTAGGGTTCGAGGATGTTGAGATGGGATTGATGATGGCGAGTTGACATGACGAGATCCATTATAGGATAGCCGTATCGTCGGCGAAGGTGAAGGTGACAGTATTAGAATGTAGTGGAAGGTCAGCAGTATATAGTGTAAAAAGAAGGGGAGTAAGTGTTCTTCCTTGAAGAACGCCAGCGTGAGTAGGAAGTATGGAGAAAATGAGGTTCCTTGGACTACTGATTAGATGATTTCTAAAAAATTTTCATAATTAGGGAGTTCTAAGTATTATTTCTTCTTGCGAACCATTTCAAGAATCCGAGAGATTGCACTGCTCGTGCTAAGTTGTACTAAAAGTTTTTGTGCACATAGAAGAGTTTTATTTAAAAGTAAATATAAAAACTCTGATGATGTCTTAATAATATAAGACAAAAAGGTTGGCTGAGTAAATAAATGAATTTTATCTAAACTGACCAAACTCCTCAATAATCCAGATCATCCATTGTAAAGTTATTGGTTAAAATATTAACGCGTTTTATGAAAATTTGTTAATTAAATTGTATCAGGTTTCTGTTGAGAGTTCCAGTCTCTCCAAGTTTCTTACTTCTTAAATAACCTCTCCAAACTACTTGGTAAATGCTCAAAATAATCGCCAACAAAAGACTCCTTTACATCACCTTACTGAGACCACTTTGACTTACGGACTGCCAGGCGTTCTAATCTAAGCCGCATCCAAACTAATCAATCCAAAATCCTTCGCCACATTACTAACAGTCCTTTCTATGTATCCAACCTTATCATCCACACAGATCTCAATATTCCTTTCGTGAACACTCTGGCTAATACCCTTATAACAGATTCCACAATAAGCTCCTTCACTCTCTAATCCTTTGGCGCAAGCCCTCACCTCATATTACTTCCCTGGAAATCCTCAACGACGCTTAAAGCGCCGTTGGCCACGCGACCAACTAAATAGCCACTAAATAGCTAGTGGTAGTCATCACTGGACGACTGACTACCTATCAAGTTAATCGAGTCATTGCAATTATCATGTCAGCTTATATACTTCTGTAAAATTGGTTACAGTTGTAAATTTCAAATAAAGAGAGAGAGAGAAAAACAAATTGTATCAGTTAGAGTAAGGCAAAGTCGTGTGAGTGTTTCACATCAACATTTTTATCTCTTCTAGTTGAAGTTTTTCTTTACACCGACAGTAAAAAAAGAAATCTTTGTCTTCAAGAAAATTCTTTGAAAAAGCCAATTTTGTACATTTGTTTTCACTTCTTCTCTGCTGTGTAACTTTAAGCCACTTAGGGAATTAGGGAACCAAACAAATACGAGAAATCTGATGCTACGATAGGCGGAATGTAAGGCTGATGTGGCAGACTTTCCAATCTAATTTTTCAATAGTTTCAAACGGTTCTTTGCAGCAAGAAGACTTGGTTGACCTGGATTAGATTAGTCCATTCCTATGTACCTGTATCTATTGCAGGCTTCCTTCTTCTATCGAAAGTATCCAAACCATTCAAAACGTATGTAGTTAGATTGGCTGGCCATAAAAAAAAAAGGTGATAGGAATTAAACTTGAATAACTGAGCAGAACTGTATGGAGTGCCCTTCTGTCAAAACCAACAATGCTTAATCAGTTTAAATTTAAATCTAACTGACAGACTTCCCAATATCCCTTTAAAAACAATTTTATTTTTGGACAAATATTTAAAATAAAAGTGAACGTTTTTATCTATGCAGTGAGCATTTTGTTGTGTGTTTGGGTATGAGCTTTGTTGAAAGCGCTTATCTGTGTCTATGTTTTAGAGAAGAGAGAAGTATTAAGAAGTCACCACTGTTTTAAAATAAATATATTATCTCTAAATGAATTTAAATACTTTATAATAATTCGAAATATTAAGCTTATAAATATATAGAAATTGTTGCACTAAATTATTTAAACTCAAATGTTCACGTAACACAAACTGGCACTGATGTTCTCTCTCGAATGATTACTGGTTGAATGCTTGTAATATACGACTGATGAAATAATGCTCCTCTTGGTAGTTAAAACCTGCCATTTATATATGATTTCTAGAAGGGGGGTTAAAAAACAATAGTGCTGAGTGCTTTGACTTTTCTTCAAACGGTGTCTTGTACCTGGATTTTGACCATACTGCCAGCCAACGTACAATTTCGCTTTTAAAAATGATTTTATTTAAAATACAAAATATATTTCCAATTATTTCCATTTTTCCATTTGCTTTTTCCATTACAACTTCAAGCTCAGAGAAAAATTTTAGAGCCGTTTTCAAGAAAGTTAAAAAAAAACCTCAAAAACCTATCCTGTAATGTCGCATTTTCAGTTAACCGATCTTCTTCAAATTTGGAATTCTATCAATGCTTCTTATGCTTACATCAATATTATGTAGGTGGCAGAATTTCCTTGTATATTATACTTATTGAATGATCATCAATATTTCTGAGAAGAAAAGTGATTTCGAAAATTGGAGTGTCAAAATTAGTAAGTCGCATAGCGAAATAACTCATTAAAATTCTTCCTACTCGCTCAAGCTTGGGGAACAATTCTGTATCTTGCTAAGCTCGTCCATGGTATATATTTAATACACAAATTATATTCCATTGCATATTCATTTCCCTTCTTCATAGTGGGGAATTATTAAAGCATTGCTAATGTAAATTCCATTAAACACGTCTGGGGAACACCCCCTCCAGGTAAACCAACACATATATTGACTAGCCTGAAGCTTATTAAATACAAATGTAATTAGGGTAAACATAATATCCTCCTTTAGTTTAGAAAATGTTCCCGTTATATAATTATATGAAACAATTAACAGAGAGTATCTACTATAAAATAAACAATACGATATATAGATTTTCTTGAAACATTCAAATTTATCTTAACATAAAATGATAGGGGACAATTCCATACACAGGCAGGTAGTAGAAGTGATTGTATTGCAATCCAGAAGAGAGTGCCAGTAACATTGAATCAACCACATAGAACAGTTGAAATTAGCAGTTACGTTAGATATGTTTTGGAGTTAGCATTCCAAGTTTTAAGGAAATCCGTTATAATTGTTTTCGAGAAAATTCCAAAAATTCGAAAAACCCTATTTTCTAGAAACGGGCACTTTCGGATTAACAGTTTTTAATTTGATTAAAAATTCTATATTGTCTTTAAATTTTGTACTTATTGCATCAATGCTTCTAATGTTACATTAATATTATGTAAGTGGTAGAATCATACCAGTGCATACAAATTTAATTGAGGCGATAATTTTTCGTTTTTCGTACTCCAGGGACCTCACAATATGTATCTCTGTTGCAAATTCAATTTCGAAAACTTGACAGGATCTCTATCTAAACAGGGTTAAGAGAAAGTAAAAATGATTTACATATTAAATCGTAAAACTAATCTTAAGAGAATTGTAATTCTTTGTCACGTCTTCGTTTCAATTGGAAATAGCTTCTCAAGACGGAGCAATCAATTTAGTAGGATGTATAATCGATGAAGAGTGGGCAGGTGGCGCAACAAAAGCAAATACGGTAACGCTGAACTTAAAAGAATAAATGTGTAAAATAAATGAATGTGGCATGTCTCCCTATCCTTAGCTCTCAGAGGGAGCAATCTAAGGAGAAGTATATGGGCACTGAAAAGGGAAGTTAAACTGTGGAGCTAATCCAGCTTGAAAAGGGTGCCAGACCACTTATTTGCTTCTCATTCAAACAACCATCAATGTTCAACGACCATCGATCTCACACCCGTCATTTTTCCAGTCACTATGTCACTCTTTTCTCACGCTTCATACTCTCACTCTAAATTATACAATGGGTCTCGAACTAAGTTTTTCTCCTCCATACAACTTCCCAAAACATCCACTGACACTATACTATTTCTTTTACATAATAAAACTTTACAGCATATTAAATCAATTAACTACCAAAACAATATTTTTTTTTAGATTGTGAAAATATTGTTAAATTAATTAAAAATTTTTGGAAGAATTTATATTAAATAACTGCCAGCTATATTCAAATGTTAAAATATTCATTCATATTTCTGATCAGTTTGGTTGAAAGCTCTGTTTTGTCTGACAGGTACTATGGTACTAGGTATAAATACCAGATGTTATGAATTGTTTCCTCTGAATGCTAGCAAGTTCTGTTGTAATATCGTGGGCTGCATTGCAAATGAGGTATTTATTGGATCTATGGCCCTCCATGCAATTATGACAGTTTAATAGAGACTGTACAGCTGACATAGACTAGTATGGGAATTGTCAAAATATCTCCATTGAAATGGAATCAAATAATACATAATATATTTAAAAACAATTTTAAAGAAGAAAAAATTATGTGATAGAAGAATAATTGAAATGTAAGAAGAATTAATTGATAAAAATGAAAATTATAATTATGTCTAACAGAATTACTTTACTAAAAGGTAACAAAAAAGTATTGCGATCGTGTCGTATGTTCAAAATTGAGTTATCACCGGAAATACACGTTTTGATTTCCGCTGAATAAGAAAAAAATATGGTTTGTGTGTATGTGAGCATCACAAGTAAAAAAAAAACAAAACGAAAAATCACAGAAAGTTCAAACTCGATATTTCGTTTAAGATCTATCATAGGACCTGGCAATAATGTAGCGGTCAAAATCATTCAAGTTTAATTTATTGTGATTTACTCCAAAACAGATCCAATTATTTTCTCAAAGTTACACGTAATTAATAGGAGGAGAAAAAAAATCATCCACTGCGGTACAACATTACTAAAACTTTGTAAGTTCTACGAATAATATTAGGAGAGGCCAGTGGCACTTTGGTCGACGGTTACGGTGTCTAGAAAGGTCGAAAAATCCTGAATTAATAGGTTTTGGAACTATCGATAGTTTGGTAAATTTCAAGTATTTTTTTATATGCTTATAAATCAGCGCAAAATTCACGAGAAATTGCGCTGGCTGTGAATCGCAAAATTACAATGAATTTAAACGTAAATCGTTAGGTTGGAACCGGAAGGAAAAATCGAGTGTACAGTGAAAGATTTTAGACTGAAGAATATGGAATATGCTAGTGGACAATCACCCTTCAAGGACCGGGTCAAGATAAAGTGTTACAATACTTTGTACACAGAATGTTTAGGTGACTATGCAAACGTCTATGTATTCCCTGTGGACTGCATAAAAAATGGAATCCTCCTTTGCATTCGCAACATATTTATAATGGATGTGAGAAGGAGAGAAAAATTAGAGAGAAGGAGGTCATAAGATGAAATAAACTACAATATGCTGAACACTGTATAATGAAATGAACTCACACACACTGCAAGGACTTTACAAGGACTTTATTTTTTTGGTTTGTGTTTCGTTAAGATTCAAGGCTTGTAGAATATTATTAACATATATTTCGTAGGTAAAACTACTAGGTTATTCAACAAATTTCAAAAATCTGGATACGCTATATAGAAGTTAGATAGCGAGAGACATAGACGGGGTGATGAGAAAGGTAGTAGATGGTTGCTGTCTGATTCTTGACTGGTCAAAAAACTATTGTAAAGCTGTTCCCTTAAAGGGCTAGCTCGGCTGTATACGTATAGAATCTCCCACTCTAGTTTGGCCTAACTAGCCAGGAAACTAGATTGTCAATTTTGTGTTTCTATCTGCTCCTCGGATCCTAATATACAACTGAGTCTTTATCTCTAAGTAGTTCACGATATTAAGTAGTAATGGAGCATGTATATATAAATATAATATTCCTTTCCTAACGAAAAGAAAGAGTGTTGACTTTTTTTGGATATTAACTTTTATCTTCTAGTTTTCTGACCGTCCTTCAGTGACATGGAACGATATACAATGACAGGATTTTGGTTAATGGAGAAACTGTCAGGGTGCATGGGGAATATCTATTGTGTATACTGAATGTAGATTAGGACCCAGAATACTCCCCAGAACGATCTCAATAGAATACTTTTACCAGATATATGGTAAAAGATATTTTACCGACCCACCTCGATGGGGATCTATGTTAAAGAAAATTTAAGGTAGTAACGTCTGAATAAAGATCGAAACATAACCATAGACAATACAGTTTCTTCACAATAGCAAACATACAACTCGATGATATTGTTAGTGTGGTTTTCTGAAACCAAATTTGATGATCAGAAATTAACCAAATATACAATCATTTTCAAGACCTCTGCACGTACAAAAGGGATGTTCGAAGAAATTGTAAAATTAAGAATTCCTTTGTTGTTTATCACCCAAAAGAGGACAGAATTGGCACAATGACTTGAATATTATCCCCCAAGACTTTTAAAAACCATCCTTTGTTATTATAATTAAAAAAACGAGGAAGAGTATACTACCTTTATTTCTTTTAATTTGAAAAAAGTAAAAAATCTCTCTGTGTCTTGTCTGTTGGTTATTAAATCTTAAAATAAAAATCTTCTAGTTTTATTGAATAAAAAAAGTACATTATTCATTGAGTAAACATGGAACTTGATCTGATCGGAAAAACTTTAAAAGAAAAATCTTATTTTCTTTGGCCCATTCAAAGCTAATAAACTTAAATTGAATAGAACTTTGTCTTAAGATTTTATCTCTCTAAAAGAAATTAAGTACCTTTTTTATACTACCATTTCATTAATGAACTTCAACAAAACCCAGGTGCTAATATAATCTTCTTGGAAACATAATAAAACTTATTTATAACAAATTAAATAACATTTTAATCTTCTTCTTTACATTTACACTCACCCGATTTAGGCAAATCTCAAAATTGTAATTTTTTGGTTTGTGTTTCATTAAGATTCAAGGCTTGAAGAATATTATTAACATATATTTCGTTGGCAATTAACATATACTTTAAAACTACTAGGTTACTCTACAAATTTCAAAAATCTGGTATGAAACACTCATACAACTTTTTATAATCTACGAGTACTTTCTTTAGTTGTTATTTGGGATTTGTTTTCGCCTATTGCCACTAGATATCGGGCTAATTAGAGTTGAATAATATTACTTTTCATCACTTGTGAGAAAAAGTAATGGCTGCTTTTTAGAATGACTGTATTTTATCTAAAATACAGTTAAATATTATGTTGAAATTTTGAAAAAAATCTGTCAATTGGAAGTTGGGAAATGTGATTAAAAAAAAAAAAATGAACAAGTGAAAAATGGTGCAATGAAAATCGTATAGACTAATAATTTAGTTCCGATTACCTAAGTGCATAATCACCTAAAAATTCTGAGTACAAAATATTGCAACTTTACTTAAACCGACCTAAATCCTTGAAGGGTACTGTCCATAGCATTCCAATCTCTTCAGTCTAAAATCTTTCGCTGTAAACTTAATGTTACTTTTGGTTCCAACATAACGATTTAACGATCCGATTGCTTGTGTAATGACATGGCAAAGTCATTGACATCGGCAAAGTACACCAAAGATATAATTTACAAAAGGTGAAAACAGTGACACTGTTGGCCGCCGACAGCCGCGGTCAACCAAACAAACAACAAAGCCTTTTCATCAATTCTCACATCAAAAGGCAGGCACCGCGATAAGTATGGCCACTAAATAAGGTCAGCAAACTACGAAGGTCGCACAAGGCCGCACACTAAGACAGATGTCTTGGTATGAGTGTGAACAACAGTATATATAAACTATGATATACGACGAGCGCATGATTATTATATCATCTACGACCAAACTATACAGGAGCGGCAATTCACAGTTATATTCAACTTATCATTCTCGTAGTTGTGCACTTTAGTTCGTTATTTTAACCATTCTAAATTATCAGCTATTTATCTTCTATTTATTATTAAGTATTTTATTATAGTTATTAGTTACCATTTATCACGTTTAAATTATTTTTAAAATACAGTTTATTTTTATATAAAAAACCGTTTAATAATTCGAGTACTAACTTCCAAATCTCTCAAACTAACTTCCGCCCTCTTCAAGACATCTGCTACTCCAGGAATCACACATCAAACGATTCCATTACATATATATCTGATTCCATTACACTTGTTAGCGTACAGCAACCCGAAAGAATGCAATGTCAAATATCGCGAAGCAAATTTGGGAAAACATAAGTTCACTCCCCGATCCAAGTTACCAGTTTATAAGCAGGTAGTACACAATTATTACTGTTGATATAAACTTTATAGTAGTAACTTATTTGCAATTTTATGTCGACAATATCAACAGTACAAGTACAGTTGTTACAGTTTACATTTTTAGCTGCAAGAACAATGTTTTAATGATCTAGATAATGATCTCTTTAATAACAATCTCTAAATTCTCCAGCAAACTGAGTTATCTTAACAAACCTTCTAAAGTATTATATCAACAGTCTCACATGCTTAAACATGTTAAAAGTTTGAAACAATGGGTGTGGTAACATTTTGTACTGTCTGCAAGATTTAAGAAAATATTATCCTTTCTACTCTACTTCATTCAAACTTTATCTACAATTATCTCTTTACTTATTTACAACTTTTCTCTTAAGTGTTATCATTAATACAAGGAAAATGATGTGTAAACTGTTTGAGTTGGTGTACGTATATAAATTCTCTCAAACAAATGATTCTCGTCCACCATTTCTAGCATATCATTATCTGGTGTCGGATTAACCATGAAAAGTACAAAGTATTGTTTATATTTAAGTAATTATTTATATTTGTTGTAGTCTACATTCATATTGGGAGTTTTATTATTTTCTACTCGTGCTTTCTCGCCGTACATTGCCTTTAATATGAAAACTTGCACCCATCATTTCCGAAACAACAGAAAGTAGCAAGATAATTATTATAAAAAAACTGAAATAAAATATAAGCTTCAGAGACATTTTCCGTGCTGCTGCCTGCTTCATTTTGTGGCCATCGACCGGTTTCGGGCGTTCGCCCATCTTCAGGATTTGTTTTTCAGCCAGTGTGACAATACATTGTGTAAACTGAATTTGTTCTGTCCAAGTCTGTGTTGTAACACTGTCCGAAAAATGCATCCTGAAGATGGGCGAATGCTGTTGAAAATGTTATTATACATGGCCACAAAATGAAGCAGGCTACTACGGAAAATGTCTCTGATGCTTTCCAGCTCTGCGGAACCAACCACCACAACAAAATATAAGCTTACTTTTACATAATTATTGAAATGATGGAGAGCTTCGCTCTCAATTGCTGTTGTAGTACTTAGACAAAATATCACGTTTTAAGCATCCTGCGACTTTTTATTCGTACGTACACACACACACACACACCCACACACACATGCTCATACATATACAGATATTCGTGAAAACATTTTTTTTCGTACCCAGGGGATCTCAAAACATGTAGTTCCTGTAGAAACTTAATTTCGAAAACTTGGCAAGATCGCAGTACTTCATCTTAACAGGAGCCATCATTTTCTCACTCTCTTTTACTTGTTTTCCTGTCTGGATTCTACACTATCGGAGACCGCACTCACTGAGGCATAAAATAAAAGTTCGAAAATTTAAAAAAAAGAAAATTCTGACGTGTAACATAATTACGACTTTCCATTACTGCGAGTGGGACACAATTTTTAGCCTGCCCTCCAACATAGTGGCTCCTAAATAAAACTTCGACAAGTCCTTCAAAGTTCTTATTTCGAACAGAGGGGCTTGAAAGCATGTACCGCCAATATTAAGCGTCTTTAAGTGGAAGATGGGAGTCGGTGGTCTTACATCTCTCTGTATTTGTTCGTTTTTTTTTTTTTTTATTGTTAGTTCACGGTTTTATAGCAGGAAACGTGAGTAAACGGAAGTGTAACAGTAGTGGAGCGATTTACATTTTACAGAAGCTAAAAATTCGAAATATTAGTGAAGATATAACAAGTTTAATTTCATAAATATTTATTAAAAAGTTAAAAGAATTGCTACTGATGTCAGAGCGGACTTTGGAGTGGGGATTGCTTACTGTGTGTTAATGTATAGAGAGAGAAGTGAACTTAGTTGCTGGCACCATACAGGTAAACACTGTTTGTATACGTGTCTGTTCGTCATCAGATAGATAGATAAAAAGCTTTATTACAAATTTACAAATATGTACAATAATAATTAACAGAAGTTCCAATGTACATTAACATTATAACCTTCCTGCAATCTTTGTATGGTGATTTTTGGATAAGGCGAAGTACAAAATGCAGGGAAAATGGGGAAAAAACCTGCAGCTCTAGGAAAAATATTACGAGAGGACGTGTTTCAGTCTTTTATGCCTTTAATGTATGGAGGGATCGTAGGAGGCTATTTCGCGGCAGAGTGGATTGAGATGACAGTCTAGATTGGAGAGGAGTTTCAGGAGACGATTTTGGATGAAGGAAAAAACTGGGGTTACTGATGATTTTACGTGAAGTAGGTCGATTTTGGTGTGTCGTGGTGAGTCAGTCGCAAGTCTTAGGAATTTGTTCTGGGTTATCTGAAGTTTTTTTATGTTACTGTTACTAGTCAGGCTCCAGGCGGAGGAAGCGTAAAGTAACATCGGTCTGATGATTACTTTGTACAGTAGGAGCTTGTTTTGTGTGGTCATTTTTGAGTTGCGTGACAGTAACGGGAAGAGTAGTCTTATAGTCTTTTTTCCAGAATTCACTTTGTCCTGGTACGTGGGTCGTGAAGTTCAGTTTGTTGTCCAGAGTTATTCCGAGGTACTTGACGTTGTTCGTCCAGGGGATCAGAATATTGTTGTGTTTAATTTGTCTGTTGATTATAGGTCTACGTTTACTAAACATTATGGCGTTTGTTTTGTCATGATTTATTTTCATTTTCCATTTAGTACAGTATTTTGTCAGTTTGTCTATTGCAGATGTAAGTCTGTTAGGTTCGTCATCAAAAATATACTGATATTCAGAAAAAATGGACGAATCAAAATTGTTTCTTTATTAACTCAGTTTAAAAAAGATATTATAGGCGATATAAATTGTAAATTAGAGAAAATAAATTGTTCTATTGAGGAAAATAAAACTTTAATCGGTCCAAAAAATAGAGTTACAAGAAAAAAGATTAATATTGAAAGGGATTTGCGTAAAAAAAAATATTATACATGGCCTGGCAGAGTTAGACGAACAATCGTACTTTAAAACTGAAAAAAAAATAATAAACTTGCTAAAAAATAAATTGAAAATCCAAATAGAAGAATCTGAAATTGACTTAGTGAGGCGAATCGGTAGAAAATCTGAAGGGAAAGTCAGACCTATTTTAGTTACATACAGGAGAAAAAAGTACTGAAATACCAAGGTATATTTATAAACAGAGGACTATCCAAAAAGTGTTTTAGAAATAAGAAAAAACCTGCAGGAAGAGTTAACTGAAATAAGAAAGTCAGGCAAGTTTGCTTTTATAAATTACGATAAAATAGTGATAAGAGAAGATAGAGAAATGAAATATAAAAATAAACGCAGACTTTCTCCAGAGTCGCCCAAAAGATCGTCTACTCAAGAAAAAAAAGAGGAAAAAATTGAAAAGAGACATAAAATAGGAAAATCTTTAAATCAGAAACACAATATCACAACATATTTTGGATCAAATAATAAAGGGAATTTAATCGCAAAAGCGAAACCGTCTAGACAGTTTGAAGAAGAAGATGCATAGGATCAAACGGAAACTAGACTCAACGTTTGGGAAAACAACCAGCTCTGTCACAGGAAAAATCTTAATAAAAACGGATCAGTACCGACTCCACATCATTCCCCAGAAAGACTTGGTGGTCATTGAGGGGAATTATGACCACAACCTCCCAGGTTTAATAATTGGATCATTAAATGTCAGAAACTCTAAGGACAGAGGATAGACTTCCAGAACTGGAAGAAGCTGTAAAAAGTATAAAAATTGATATTCTTGGTTTATGTGAAGTAAGAAGAAATGCTGAAAAAATTGTTCATCGGAAAAGTGGACTTATATTCTACTACTACTGTGGAGAAACTACGGGGTAAAAAGGAATAGGGTTCACTGTAAGGGAACGTCTAAAAGGTAGAATAGAAGAATTTAGAAGAATCTCAGAGAATTTCACTGAATAATTTCACTTGAACGTAGTAATTTTTCTTTTTTTTATTTTATTGGCGTATCTACCTCGCAGGCCATTAGCGCTATATCTATGACTTTGCCTCTCAATCTAGGATGGTACTAGAAGAGTCTGCGACGTCCATCAGAGCTGCATCTAAGAGAAGTGGTATTGAGCTCAGTTATCAATTCAACCATCATCCATCAACACAATACCATCGAAACTACTCGATAGATAAGGAAAAAGACTGTATCATAGCTTCCATTTTCTTTCTTATATGGGATGAAGTTCTTCTACCACCTGTTGTAATATTTTATTATTACTTTGCTTTACTGTTTACCTATTCTATTCTAATTACATCAATATTGTTTATAAGAGAACCATTCTCAGTAACCCGAGAAACGGTGAATAATACCGCCCCCGCACTTGCTCTCCTGTCCGGATTCTACCATATCGGAGGAGATCTACACTCACTGAGGTAAGAAATCTAAGTTCAGAAAAAAATAAAAAAACAATTCTGACATGAAACATATAATCATGTTCTTAGCATTTAATGCCGAAGTTGGACACAATTTTCGGACCCTCCAAAATAATGGCTCCTAAATACAGTTTCGACAAGCCCTTCAAACTTCTTATTTCGAACAGAGGGCTTTGAGAACATGGATCGCCAATAGAAACCTGGGCATCTTAGCCAAGTTAGCCATAGTCTTCCAGTAAGAGCTAGTCACAATAACAATCTCTTTCATTGATACAAAAAGACGAGGGATACATAATTTCTGAGTCTTTATCTTCTCAGGGCAACCAGACTTGCAATAAATTGAAATAGAGTAAGTACTATTATAATCTAAATACTATTATAGAAATTCCTTCAGCCACCTGTTAAAATTCTAACCTAGACAATCATTGAAATATTCTCGCTAATAAATACAAACACAACAATAAATACATTCATTTCACTTTCACACTTCACGTAAATACATTCACTCTAACTCTCTCGCTAATAAATACATCCATACGTTACTCACTCATGTGAGGATACTTGATATTTCTCTCCCCTTTTACCAACATCCTAACCTATCTGAACTTAAATTCTATAGAACAGATTATAAAGTTCCTCAAATAAGAAAATAACGTAGTAATATTTAAAAATATATATATATATATATATATTTTTTAAATTGTTGACAATCTTGATTTTTGACTGACGATAATATTTTCTGGTAAGTTTATTTATAGGAGAAAAGGGGTGTTACTATCTGTCTAAAATACATTTTCAAATGATGATTTATCTTCAGAATGATGACGTCAATGTTTAAATGTAAGAGATTTATTATGTAATAGCTAATGCTGTCCAAAAGAAAGTTGCTTATTTTTCTTTTTTTAATTAATAAAGTTCAACCTTGGTAAATATTTTTAACAAAGATATTTTTGTTTCTTTATTTACATTATTTTTAATTTTCTAAAATTAGCAACACTTTAGAAATACATAAATAAATAAATTATAAAGTGGTAAAACAAACTTTTTAAATCATTAAAATGTCTCATTTTTTTTTTTTTAATAAAAATAAAGTAATGAACAGTATTTAGTGTAAGTCTAGCATATAATATTATGGAGAGAATGAAATATTCTAAAAAGAGAGTAGGGAGATATTTGGTTAACGGCCAAAAAAGCTTATTTGGCAGGAAGTTTTAAAGGAAGTTAAAAGTAGGGATGATTGTTTAAAGGTAGAAACTAAGATTTGACTTGAGAATTAGTAGTTATTCATTAATCCAACGTATGGAAGGAACATCTCGTCTAGATCACCGCCACTTACTCTGTCAACCTACATATAATTGTTAGAATGCTAGAGAAAATTATCAACCTTACCTTTCAGTTATTACTTCTTAACTTGAAAATCAAGGAAACCACCACTATATAATTACATGTGTTAATACGTTAACTGAGCAAACTTTATAATTAACTTTCTACCATTCCGCTAATTACTTTATATCCCTTTATTGTATTCCTTTAGAATCCACATATTCTGGGTTGGCACAATTTCTAAAATGTCAAATGTATCATTTATTAATTTAAATTTACACACTTTTGCCCTTTTCATTCGTGTAGCCCCACTAGTAGTTTATTCCTGCAGGTGACAGGTATTGTAGATATTGTTTAAAAATACAAAAAAATTGTAAAACTCACATGAAAACTAACTTTTGTTCCAGTTATAAAAAATTCCAATTGACAAAGTTCACTCTAACTGGACATTTCTTTTTTCTTTTTTTTTATAAATTTTTTACTCTTTCCAGATTATACCAATTATTGATATTGCATGGCAGAATCATACAACACATTGAAATGGAACTTTGAATCTTTAAACTAAATTATTTGGTTGTTGACCTATATTTTGGTTATCGGAATTTCTTCGGTTAAAAAAAACACAAGAGCTTCTATTACTCCCTTTTAATACAATTAATTAAATTTATATTCTATTAACTCAAATTTTACATATTTATCCTAAAATAAGAACAGATGTGGTGGGGGGATATGTATCAACAGACTAATCTTGTTACTTTCTCTAATTTGCTGTTACAGGAAGTATTACGTTCGTGCCAGATTTTCAAAATTGGAGTTTACACTGAAAATTACGTGTTTTATGGTTCCCTGAATATGATTTCAAAGATTTCCCGATCTTTTGTTACCCACTTTGAATATCACCTTTCGTGTCTCGTCTCTCTGTGTAAATGATCTTAAAAAAGTGACTGTAATGGATGCCAGAATTATAGAAATTATATCTATTTTATTTGAGAAAAAATATAACACTCGCTGGCAAAAAGAGTATACACGGGTAGAAGACTACAGTTACAGAAAGAGTTCAAAGCACCTGGTTAGCATTGTCTTTTGCCCTTTCCAAAGGAGAGGATTTAAACTAACAAGAGAATCTACTCTATTCTTTTATCTAATCTATTCTTTCGAACATTCTGCACTTAGCTTTCGAAGAAGAACAGTCTTGTATTAGACATTCAAGCAGAACACTTGTTTTTTCGCTCTCTTAGCATCAGTGCCAGTTCCACAATATATTAATAAGTTTATACATTCTTTGCAAATAACTTGTAGTTATTATTTTAATAGAATATATTTATTGTTAGCAGTGGTGGCTAACTTTCTTATTTCTGATACTTCTCTCTCTTAAAACTTACATACACACAAGCCCTTTACAAAAGCGCTAGTGCTACATAAACTACAGTAAATAATATCACACCAAGCACATTTCATGACCATATGACTTTTTTTGAATGAGTTGCAATTAGCAATCATAGATTTTTTTTTTTTTTGAATGAGTTGCAATTTAATTCAAATTTTAATTCACATAAAAATTAGGTGGGTAGTTATTCCATCTGTCCAGAGATGTTGCTCGTTAACCTCGATGTAGGTTAACCTTCACATCGCCCAGAGAAGCTGCTGATCTACTTTTCTTCTAACATGTTTTCCTCCAAATCAGTATGGACCGAGGCTTGTAAAAACCTTCTTTGGACAATAGCGTTACTGTCCACCAGGAGGTATCTATAGTCTCCTTCATGTTCCCTCTGAGTCTACAAATGAGCTTATGCAATCTATTTTTGTTCAAACTGATGGAAGTCTCAGATCTTTTCTGCTGCCCAGGAGGGTCTCACCCTCCCATAGACTAGACGAATGCATTCTTGACTTTCTTCAACAGCAATGCATGTGTCCTTCTTGAAAAAACTGATCAATCTCTCAACCCGTAAAAAGCTTTGGCCCCATCAAGGGCACTGTTGTACTTTTCCTTGCCAAACTGTCAGCAATCTCATTTAGTTCTAATTTAATATGCCCTGATACCCTACTATTTTCAACCAGTTCTTTGCCGAGGCAGCAAGTTTTGAACTGACAATCTATGAGCTCAGTGCTTTAATGAAAGCTTGACTATAAGATAAGATCACAGTCTCCTAATTCAGACAGTTCCTCTCAAGGTTTAACTGGACATTTCTTCCAATTGTTAAAATTTTCACCTGATTCGTAGTGACAATTTCAGTTTATTGCAGACCATCCTTTTATTTACCAGTACTTTAATTCCTATATTTTTAATGACTGCATAATTCCACCCGGGTTTCCGCTTACATCGCGTACAATAATCCATTTCATAGGCATTTTATGAAACATGAACTTTATACAAACTGCATAAAATTAATTAGAAAACTATTCTTTATTTTACATTTTCATTAACTTATGTGAATTAAGATCTATATAATTAAAACAAATCAGTTCTCCGAAAATATATAATTTGATGCTTCTAAATTCAATGAATATGTTTCATGATAATAATCTAGTGTCTATGTGATCGGTATAATGCAAAAATGAAAAATCAAATAAGCTTAAACCTGATATTCAGTTTGGTTATTACTGTCCTTCAAGAAGTTTAAATCTAAATCAATAAAGCGTAAGCACCATTTTTCCGAAAGTTTTTTTATCACTTATTGGAGCGAATTCTTTCGAAAATTTTTTGGAAATGTTTACTTTCAACTTTGGATTCTTCCTAAATTGATAACGCGAAGTATTTTCACTAGAATCTGATAAGAATTCCGAGATAATGAAATTAAGAGTGTACTGGGAGAGTTCTGAAGGTTGCCTCGAGAAAGTCACATTAAGGTAAGGATCATATATTATCTAATTATTATTAATGTTTAAGAACGATTAAATTGTGTTGGTGTATGAATTAACGCATGTTGTATGTGTTTGAACAAATCGATAAAACTGCAGGAAAGACGTTCTGTGTAGATACTACCATCGGATCTGACACAAAGGTCAAATTCACCAAGCCAACATGCGACTTCATTGATTCCCCCATTCCCAAAGTTTCACGATATTCCGTAAACATTTATATTACTTACACACCTAAGTCACTCTGACATTTGTTTGAAATATTTTCTCCAGGGAACTTGATTTTTTAGGTGGCTGAGGAAGCTGCAGATTCGTGAGGATCCGAAGAACCAAGGCCAGACTACGGAGGGAGATTATATATATATATATGTTACGCTCAAAGACCAAAAATGCTAATTGAGCGAAAAAACAGCTCACAACGCGTTGTAGTCACTGTAAAAACATCCACATCGCGAAATTCATGTAATGGCTCTTATGAAAACGCTCACGACGCATTGTGGCAATCACAGAAAAACCACATAACGAAATTCGTGTCTTGGTTATCATGCTATACGACCACAACGCATTGCGGCAACGAAGAAAAGTCATGACGCGTTCTGAGCACTAGTTGGTATAACCATATCACAGACGGACAGGTTGTAACTTGTCGGTTTGAGTACAACGACGCATTAAACCATCAGTACAGTTGTTTATTCATTTCTTGTCTATTTCTGAGAGTGATCGCATATCATGACCAATAAAAGAGAAGTGTTTTATGATAAATTACGTGAGTTTGTGAAAAGAAGCACTGATCGTAGTACTTTATCATGAGTACAGAAAAATATGAAATGTTACTTAATGAAACAAAACTTTATGATTTTTAACTTAAGGATTTTTTTTTTTTTTAAATATAAAGTAATCCCAATAAATAACAAATGTCCTTTTATTTTAAGGACACGATTTCTTTATATTGTATTTAATAATGCCAATACATCATGCAGCGGTTTTCAATATTTAGCAACAGAAAGAGCATTAAGGACATTGTCTGTATAGTACTTATTACAGCACAAAAAATACTTCCTAAGGATATCTACCAAAAAGTTTCGAGACTAGTAGGACACATATCGCAAATCACGCGCGTCATATTCTAATATGGTTCCATATGTGTCATGGCTTTTCTTCATTGCCACAATGCATTGTGGTCGTATAGCATGATAGCCACGATTTTGTTATGTGGTCTTTCTGTGATTGCCACAACGCGTCGTCAGCGTTTCATAAGAGCCATAACACGAATTTCGCGACGTAGATGTTTTGCAGTGACCACAACGCGTTGTGAGCTGTTTTTTCGCTCAATGAGCATTTTCGGTCTTTGAGCGTAACATATATATAGAATGTCCCCCCCTAGTCTGGCCTTGGTAGCGAGTAACTAGGTTCTTCGGATATATATATATATATGTGTGTGTGTGTGTGTTTGTGTAATATATACATATATGTAATTTCCAATCAACAGGGCTCTAGTGATCATGTCAGATGTGTTTATATTACCATGTATTATAATACTAAGTGATTATTGTTTAAGTTATGTTTATTGTACTTGATTAATAACGTGTAATTTAATTATTCTTTTCATATTTGACTTACTTATATTTTTTGTTTCATCTAATTCCATTGTATTCATATAATATTTATCTTTATTTCTTGTAATTCTTTTCAGAATAATAAAATCTGTTTTTTTTTTTTTTAATCAACTTAGAAATTAATTACACGTCATTAACCAAGTAAAATAAACATAACTTAAATAATATTCACTTGGTATTATACATAAAAACAGCTGTTGGAGCACTATGTACTGTTGGTAATTACATCAGGTGCAGGCGCCGGGCCTCCAATAAGTTGGATTCTTCTAATGCAAAGCCCTTGTAACACAAATCATCATCTACATCGAAGTATTATTCTTCCTTTAAATATTTACTTTCACCCCAACTTTGTGGTATCCGTTAATTGGCTTTATTGCAGAAACTGCGCTTTTAATAGTTGATTTAGC
>JAAEAF010013653.1:0-17135 GCA_011037195.1 Triatoma infestans
ATAACTATAGTAGCAGTATAAGGAAAACAGGAAAACATAAATCCTTCCTCTCTCCCAAAAACCACCTTAAATTAATTTTCCCAGAGAAATTTTTCAAATAAAAGTTCTGGTATTTTATCCGTCGTAGCATGCATAATATTTCCAATATAGCTGATCAGTTTTGGATTTTCATCCATCGTAAGAGTTAAGTTATGAATGTGGTGGTTGGTTCCGCAGAGCTAGAAAGCATCGGAGACATTTTCCGTGGTAGCCTGCTTTATTTTGTGGTCATGGACCGGTTTCGTTCGCCCATCTTCTCTATGGTTCGCCCAGCTGACCATACCTCCCTCTGAGATTAGTTTTAAAATACAATTTAAAAGACCAGTCAGTGTATAAACTGGATTTGCTCTGTGCAAGTCTGTGTTATCACTCTGTTTGACAAAACGCATCCTGAAGATAGGCGAACGCCTGAAACCGGTCGATGACCACAAAATGAAGCAGGCTCCCATGGAAAATGTCTCTGATGATTAAGTTTGAAGTTCTGTAGTTTATTACTTCAAGTAAATGTTTCTGTAACACTCGACACTTACTGACTTGTTGACTGTATGTGTGAAAAAAATACTAATGTTATCCAGCATTGCGGCCCCATCCACATATTCAATAAAAGTTATAGATATTAATGCATGTCGATTGTATATGAAAAGTTTAACAAAAAATTGTTAAGTGCGGTACACGAAAAAAACGCGAAAAACTGAAAAAAAAAAATAATGCAATAAAGACGCAGTTCCGGTAAATGGATTTTGTCCGAAACCTTCGCGTCAGATGTGTTGGTATTATTTAAACGATTTGAGCTTGGGTTTTTTTTCTTTATATTTGAAACATTTTATTCGAATGTATGATTTTTTTGTATAAGACAACAAGATTGTGGTTTGTGATATAAACACATAGTTGAAGTCATCTCACTATACGAACTGATTGTAAACATTACTCTGATGATGGATGAAAATCCGAAACCGGTCAGAACCAAAACAATGAAGCATGCTACGACGGATAAAACATACGATGTTATTCAGTATTGCGGGCCCAACCACATATTCAACTTTTTTATTCCGTACTCAGGGGATTTCAAAACATGTATTCCCCGGGGAATATTCAATTTCGAAAATTTCGCACGATCGCGATATTTCGTCTGACCAAGGGGAGCGGAGAAGAGTAGAGCAGTATCCTCTCTTACTAAAGCCTACATTGTAGACTGCCAAACAAATGCCTACAAAAATCCCCAAACAATCTCTGAAATAGCCGTTTACAGGTCTTCCACTTCCAGCTCCGATATAAAAAACTATTGTGATTACATAAAAAATACAATTTGAATGTATTCAGTCTGCATTCAAAAGTAACAAACAAAACTAAATTTTAAAAAACCCCTAATTTGTGGCTATGTGCCAATTTTTTCGGAAGTTCATTTTTTTTTTTCTTTTTCATGGAAATTTACAAAAATATTTGTTTTGAGTGAAAAATCAATACTGAGTGTGTGGGAAGCAAAATGCATTTTTCTCGAACTAAAGTTCAGTGTCGCCATCTATAAATATCTTCTATTAAAGCGAGTAGTGTTTACAAATAGTACGCGGGCAACAAATAGTACCATTAGACGGCAAACTTGCATAATGTGATAATGATTCAAAATAGAAAATAGAAAAAAATTAGTTAATGTCCTGGACAAATATAGCAAGATCTGGACGGATAGAGAACGTTCCACCTCAGTGAGTGGTGGTGACCAAGGGGCATTGGATGAGTCATCCACTTTATAAAAAAAGCTACAATTATTTATTCCAACAATACCCATATCACATAGTTTTGGGTTCCTAAACTTTTGCAAAAACTTTCAACATTAATATGTTTGGAGAGAGGACTGTTTAAAATATTAGTAAAACTACTCCTCAAGAGGCTGTATCCTATAGTACACCTGACCTTAACATCATCCTTTCCCATCAGTTCCAAGAACCCACGAAGGACCCCATGTTGTAGACGCCATCAGTAGAGTGTATTTGTATGTTCCAGAACACTTTTCCACCCCCCCGGCCCACTTCGTCGGCCGGCAAAATCACAGTTTTTAACCCCCACCACAAACCTCCCTTCCTCAGCTGCTCCTATGTGTGCTGATGGATAGAGTGAGGTGTATATATTTTTTTTTTTATTCAAGGACAGCAGCATTTAGAACTGCATCTTAATGTCTGCTGCAATAAAATATGTCAAACTTTTTTTTCTTCTTTTTTTCCCAGTTCAAACTTCTATTTTTTTTCTGAATTTTTGCTTACTATAAAAGCAGGAGATCATTTCAATAATTATTTAGTAAGTACAATGGCAGATAAATTAATGATATTAAACTTGGTAACAAATATAAAAAGTTTATGGCTACATTTCCGTACATTACTTTATCTGATACAGATTTAGCAATGACTTATATGGGTTTATATAGAAACTTGAATCGATTAGAGGACTTGTCTAGAAGATTTTCTACAAAATCTGCTAATGGGCACTGTAATAATTGTGTGTGATCTGATCCTAATGCTGAAATGTGTCCAGATTCGTGTGTGTGTGTGACACAATAGATTGGATATCTTACCAAATTCATTATGGCTTGAGCAACTTGTTTACTAAATAGGAGGAAAATTGGATAATTTTCGAAGTACATCTGTACATAACAAGTTCCTATTAGAACAGGAGGATAATAAGAGAGGGGATAGTAACAACATGCTCAAACATGATCCCTGTATCTTTCTTCCGTAGTACTTTTGCATCATGGCAAGTCTTTTCTTTCCATTCAAATCAATAAGGGGATAAGGTTAAATAAAAATGCATATGTATACTTAAATGACAATTTAAAAGTACACAGAATTACAATATTGTTTTATACAAACTTTTTGTACATTAAAAGCACAGAATTAAATAACTAGACAATATACAAGTATCTACTCATTATGGTGTGAAGGGTATACATTTTCAATGAAAATGGTTCTTTGGTTTTATAAAGACGTACAGATGGTATAATACAATTATTTTTAATTATAACATGAATTTGTTTGCTTTCATATAGATGCAACGCCGAATAACTTCGACTATTTAAAGTGTTTGCACCTTTAGATTTAAATATAAACACAATAACAGTTGAGTTTTTAATAAACGATAAATATGGAATGTTATTTACTTGTTTTCTTTTGATACATTTATGATTTTTTAAATCATTTACTACTAATATATCATTTATGAATGATTTAGAGTAGAAATTTTTCATATTTACAAAAATATGGTATTCTTTTGTATTTTTTTCTGTAGCAAAACATCTATATTGCGATTGTCAAATATTTTTAAATTTTGTTTAACAATTATTAATGAATCATTTAATGGCTGAAAACAAATTCTTTCAATTATATTTACTTGAAAATGTTCTTCATTTACAATTTCATCACTTTTTAATAAAGTCATCTAACAAAATCAAAAAATTATGTTATTATAATATTAATTAATTTAAAAAATTAATAAAATTAATTTCTATATCCTATTGCCTTAGTAGTGATTCCACTATCATCAATTATGCGCTTATCGTCAAAAGGAGATAAGCTTATTTTGTTTATTTTTACAGTATACAAATCATGTTTAATTGATTTTATGTTTTTAACCTGTGTTCTCATAACAGTTTTGGTTTGTAACGTTTTTAAATAATCTTTATATTCAATCAATTTCTTTAACGCAGGTGTTTGGATGCCTTTAGCTTTTAATATGTTAGCAGTATTTGATTTTTCGTCAAAACAAATTGCGTACATTTTTGCTCTTAAACCGACAAATTCTGAAATTATTTTCCCACATGCTTCATCTTTAAATTTCCCTAGTTTCTTTTTATTTTTGCTGGAATAACATGGGTAATTAGGTGGAAAATCCGAAGTATCCATAAAATCTAACATGTTTAACATGTCTTGAAAAAAATCGTCAGTCCTAATAAGATATATAAATGAGTCAGTGTCCATGTAAGCAAGAGTCAATTTTTCCAGGCCATACTTAGGACGCATAACTTCATAGTGATATTCGTACATAATAGTTTTAGATAAATCTAAAATACTCATTCCGATATATATTTGTTTATTAAATTTTATTACTGATTTTAACATATGTACTGCTGCTAAATTTTCTCCATAAATTGTACGATCTATAAATGATGGTTTTGATATTAACTTTTCCAACCTTTTGCTATTACAAACCAATTCTATATTCTTCCTATTTCTAATGTTTGCCATAGTTTTTCCGTACACTGAATTGTTATATAATTTATACAAATCTTTTTCTAAATTGTTGGAGGCGGCTGCTCGAAGTTTAGTGTTATGTTCTATGTATGGCTTTAAAAAGTTAGACTGTCGAAATTTTAATACTCTATTTATCTTTTTCATTACTATCCCATGCCTTAATGCTTGTTTTAAAGTTATATAGTGGACTATGTAATTTTTTCTATTATTTAAATGAGGAATTAACTTTTTTTGATTGTTTCCTTTTATAATTTCAGAAAGAAAGGTAGATCGTTATGAATTGCGTGCAATTTCTGGGGGTAATCTAAGTCTACATCTAGAATATATCCATAATCCGAATTCTCTTCTAACTCATCTATACATATTTCTTCTGGGGGTATCCAAGTAAATTCAGCAAGGGGTAAAGGTTTGATCATGGAAAATCCGTACAAGTTATTACAATCTTGATATGAAATGAACGTTGAATCTAAATTTGGATCGTACTCATCCATGTATTTATTGTTTGCCTTACAATGACGGTGAGATACCTGGCATATACCTCCTCTAATTCCATTTTCTATAAACATTATCTGCTCATAGTCCAAAAGTAGTTCTAAACAAACTCCAGTAAACTGAAGCATTGCGTCCCATGAGAGTCCTGGTAAAGTATAATAATGTGCAGGATCAAGGAAATGTGTTTTTAAAGTAATATCTCGGAAATTTTCAAAAATGTCTGATAAGAAAAGTACGTCCGTTTTTAAGTAATGATCGCTGTATTCTCCTAAATTATTACATGTGAAGACTGACCAAACTTGGCAAGCGTGTTCATAATCTGCTGCTGTTATGTTAGAACCTGTAAGTTGATTGTGAAATTCTTCTATGCGTGGTAAAGCAGTAACTTCTAATTTTTCAAAAGACGTTACATAATCATAAGGAAACACTCCTTTTCTTGTGAAAAGCCTAACTTCTTCATCGTTATAAAATTTCTTCACCACTTTAATTTGGCAAATTTTTTATTAACTTATCCAGGCTTTCAGGCATAAATCTATAAGTATCAAGGAATCTAACTGTAATATTACTGTTTATTTGTTTTGAAAACGAAATGTACTTTTCTTCAGTGTTCGGAATAACATTAATTTTGTTAGTATCATATCCAAGTTCTTTAATTATGTAATGGCTATCGTAACCACTTAAGTTATGGAAAAAAACAGGTAGAAATGTCGGATTACTATATCTTAAATTACATAAGCTGTGAGCGGCACCTCTAAATTTACCTGTAATGTGACAGTGATCGTGCACTTTGAGATATCACACGATGCCTCCCTACCTGTAATTTCTATTATGAACTTTTAGCCTTTAAAGCTTTAAGTTAAAAAAACTATTAACCTTCAAAGTTAAAATTACAGGAATGCCTCCCTACCTGTAATTTCTATTATGAACTTTTAGCCTTTAAAGCTTTAAGTTAAAAAAACTATTAACCTTCAAAGTTAAAATTACAGGGATACCTCTCATTAATGTCAAATGTTTTACCACACATAAAGCACTCTTTAGCAGTTTCGAATATTCTTTGCTCTTCTAAAGTAAGAGGTGTCATTTCCTTATTGATTTGATATATTTTGGAAACCTCCTCGGCTATCATTTTAATACATTGCATAAACTGAGCTGGGGCATTTAGTCCGCGATATAAATATGGTTGTTTAGGTATTTTTGAAGATATGTCAGAAACGTTTTCTGTTGACTTAACGTACAAACAAAAGCTCATTGCTTCATGCTTTTGGAATGGAATAGTTTTTTTATTAACATTTTGTTGTAATTCTTCTGGAATCGGCGTTAAAATTGACTCAAAATCTGAGTATATTACAAAAGGTATTCTTAATTTACGTTCTACATTTTCAAATTTTATAAAAGGTTTATCAATTGGCAGCTCTATTCTAGCTGGTTTATTGTTGTTTACAAAGAAGTAAATGTTTTTCTAGTCTTTCTTTGCCGTCATTTTTTATGTAGTAATGTGTAAAACATCGTTTGCAGGTAATTATTTTGCTTGTACTTTTAGTAAGTTGACTGTGAATTAGCCGATTAAAATTTTGAACGTACACATAATGCTGTAAACTGTCTTGGTTAATTAATAACAAATCGCGATGATCGGTCAATTCTTTTTTACAAATTTTCAACGGATATATGTTCTGTTTTTCATCTATACCAAGAACGTTGATCGATATATTATTCCGTTTTTCAAATTTATGTATTTCATGTAAAGGCGTGGGAAATGTAATGTCCGAAAAATCATATTTCTGCAAAACATCAGGCTTGTACTTGCTAAGTCGGTGGGCGTTTTTTTGGACCTGTTTAGCTAAAATTGCATACTGAAAGCATTTGGTATCATTATTTTTCACATTGATACAGGCACCTTTACGAGATATACTAGCAGGTAAAGGTAAGTATGTGTTACCTCTCAGTGGGTTATATTTATTAATTTTTAAACGGACTCCATCAACACCAAATAAAGACCAATTACTTTTCTTTAGTTGCGTCTCCTCCAATTCTTCTTGTAACTTAAAAAAAGCTTTGTTCAATACATGTTCTAAATTTGTTTCTTTAACCGCTATTATATTTTTAGTCTTAACTGCTGTTTCTAATTCTTCTCCCAACTGATTATATAGTTTACCCTCAACAAAAAGATTAAATTTAATACTGTTATGTTCCTGAATTGATTCTGTAATCAGATAATAATTTTATCCTTAATTGATTGAAGAAACGAAGGTAGATCAAAGTTTTGAATGGAACGTATAAAAAATGATTTTAATCTGTTAGAAAATCCTGTTTCATATGCCAAAATACCTTTACCATCATCAGGTTGTGCTAAAAGGGTTGCTCTCTTAGGTTCAATTTTTGTTTTCTTTGGTTGAGGTTCCAGCATACAATATGTTTCGGGGCGAATCAAATTGCAATAGTTATTGAACAGATGGCCACATTATACACAAAGTCCTTCACATTCCTGTTCACATTGTTTTTCGTGATTCTGTTTTTCTTTTAGATTTGTAAAATTTTTTGAACATTTTTTACAGATATTAAACATGATTCTAAATTATTAAAACTGATGTTAAGTGGTTGAACTTTAGTTTGATTCTAGTTGAAATTTTGTAAAATTATTTCTTTTAATGTGCATTTAAAAGAATAAAAAGTGCATTTTAAATAAATTTTATTTTAAATGAATTATTGGGGTTTAACCCTTCGTAAACTAGTTGTAATGAGCCTGGCTCATAAGTGGATATAATTTCATCCGTAAATATACTTAAATAGGTACGTGGGAGAAAGCAGTTCATCTGTACCCCGCCTAAGTGTTGCAAAGTTGCTATTACTGTGTCACCAAATCTAGTTTTTGATTTTCTACAATTTATAACTGTGTACTTTTCATTAATGTTTAAGTCTGTAATAGACTTAACTTCAATGTTGATGTTATTCAGTTTGTTCTTCAAATCGGACATCTGAATAAAAAAACAATACTTAAAATTTATAAAAATTACTTATCTTTTATTAAAAAATTATAGAAATACATACAAAATAAAGTACAGGTACTCACTGCGGGGTCAGCTGCTGCTACAATTGATGATCAAATGATGAACTTGATAAAATTGGAGTTCCTTTTATACAGAGTTTAGACTCTTTTTTTTAAAAATTGCTCAAAGCAGTCTTTGACCCAAACAAATTAATGTATACTATGCAAGTGCATAATGTATATTAATATCTTATGAATTATTAGTGTCTTATTAATTTTTTGTAAAATAACTGTCAAGGTTAGACGCCTAGAAATACGCTTTAGCTAGACAATGCATTATAAAATGCATATGTCATTTTTTTTACATTGTTGAAGCAGTCTATAATGTAACTCGCCAGAGGTTAATTTCCATTGCTTTTTAAAAAAGTTTTATTTTTTTTCTTCAATAATTGTTACAAAAATTTAATTTATTTCTGTTTCTATTTTCATTTACTTATTTTTTCCTTACTCAAATATATAAGTAAAACTTGAAAACTAATAAAATAAGGTTAAAGAAGAAAAAACAAAAAATTATAAAAAAATTATTTAATTCCATGTTTTTGAAACCACATACAGTTTTTATTATTTAAAATATGTAATTTACAAGGACATTCTTTAAGTGTCTTTTCTGAAAGTTGCAGTCCACAATACACACACTGAACACTATTGTTTCTGATCTTGATAAATCCATTAAAGGCTAGTAATTCAGGACTCAGAGTTGTTTTCCAGCCTCTAACACCAGAATTGGTAAAATCTACCTTTGGATAGTTCTTCAAAAGCCAAGAAACTAATATTTTCCAGAACTGTAGAGCACAGTTATACTTTGTTTCACCGTGATAGTCGCATTTAGAAAAGTGATAATATGGACATAATTGTTTTAGGCTTGGACAGCCAAAATCCTGAAGGTTGAATACAGTTTTTTCAATAATATCTCCTAGGAATTTACACTTTTCATCACCTTTTGCAAATAGGTAGGCATAGTTCTTTGTCTCATTCCTTAAAATATCATCAAGTTCAGAATAGTCAGAATTTCCAATTTCCCATCCGATTCCATCAAGATTTCTATATACCCATCTATTGGGAGGTGAGTATGGATTTCCATAGGATGGGGGTTTGAATAACCATTGCTTCTCCAGACCAGTCAAGTTGACAATAGCCAGCTCCTTAACGATGAATCCATGCTCGCAGCTTTGATAACCTTGCACATCTATTACTGCAGCGCACATATTGACTGACTACGAGTTCTTCTTTGTTGTGCCTCACTTTATCTCAAACTCATCCCTCCCCTTATTATAACAAATTACATTCTTCTAACCATGCCTGATAAAGGATTATATTCCACGAGGCTATCATGTAAAATTAAAGCATATGCAGTGGTATTGGCCTTGAAAGCTTCAGTACATTCCATCTCTAACCTGATGTCTACAGAAGATGATCTAATTGCTTCCGACTGACGGGAACAGTCAATTACAATAATCGGTGCATAATCTCTAAAGTGATTTTTAGACATGAGAGGTTGGTTTGCTTTCCCATAGTAACTGTGTTGAACATTTTGATACATGTAATACAGAAAACTGAAATAATTCTTGGAAAAATTTACATTTAAATCGTCATAGGGATAAATCTCTGAATTTAGATGTAGTTTAACATTAGTAATGTTATTTTGATCGAAAATTGTTGGATCTGCTAGTATGTTATCCTTTCTGTTGGTTTGAAATGCTATAATCACATAGCGAGGTTTCTCCAAATTTGTCGTGGTTTTCAATGTCCACGTATGCTTAGTGGTAGCAGGCAGTGTTGGATACTCGATTAGATCCCATGATCTAAATGCCATGTGTATGGTCTTCCCCTTGTTGATAACATTCAAAAACGAGCTTTTGTTGATCAGACACTTTTACATATGGAATCTCCTCCAGTGCACTGATTTAAGTTTAATAGGAGCTTTAACTGTTACATCAGCACCAACTATGGAATCATTATCACTTCTACTTCTGTGCAATATTAGTTCATGTTTCCCTTGTAGAATTATTCTGTTATAATCTTCAAAGAAGCCCATAACTGTGTCCAATGGAATGCAGCAGTCAAAATCACCATCATCATCAGTAAGCTTGATATCTGTATTAGGAGGCATCCAACCAGCTATTTCTAATGCTTTAACTTTATCACTGTTAAAAGAAACATATCCTTTAAGAGTGCTGACAATTCCTGGATTACGGACATGGTCAACTAAAACTCCATTTAATTGATATTTGATTTCATCAAAGAGATACATGAAAGCATTCCTCACTAATCTCACACTTATATCTGGTTTAGTTTCATCTTTCTCTACTTGTCCTTGAATGTAGAGAAAACTCTTTTACGGAACTGTGAAAATATCCTGTTGTTGCACTGAAATAATGATCTCGTCAGAATTATTCAACGATTGTGTATATGGCTGATGTGTATGATACTCATAGTTGGTTATCCTCTCTTCAAAAGACACCCCTTCATTTACATTTAGTATTTCTTCCATCGTGGTTTAACTAAAAGTTCTATTTGCTGGAGAAAGTAGACGTTTAAAGGTGTTAACACTCTGCGGGGTAAACGATGAATACTGGCTGGTTTAACTACAGCTGGTTTATATCCTTGAAAATCAATACCCATTTTTCTTCAGGTGTAGTCGAATAGTAATAATTACTTCTTCACGAAAGTTCACCAAATTATTGTCTTGGTCTGTAAGAGTTAGTGTAATATTGTCAATTCTCTCTCCAATGACTGGAAAATAAATGACTGGTGTAGGTTCATGTACCAGTTTATAACCTGGAGGAACTGTGGGGGAAAACTCATATATTGTGTGCCCAGGTTTACCATTTCTGTATGATCCTGCAGCTATATTACAGTTTATAGCAATTGTATTTACACCGTGAATTTTCCCAATTCCATCTGATTTATGAGTAACGTTTGCATCCAGTACTTTATGATGAGTAACTCCCAGCAAAGGACCAATTGAATGTTCTTTGTTGAAATTAACAGGTTGGGTACACTTGAATTCGACCTTTAAAGTGTTAACATTACCTTTCATTTTAATTGAATGAGGTGACTGCATGTGTCTTTTTAGGTAATCCGCTATAGCTTCAACCTCATAGTTCCCAGTAGGAATAGTAATCACTTTGTCACCATAATGAAATTTATTGTTTACATTTTCAACTATGTTTGGTATCGAGTTATAAGATTGGAAGCTAAGCAAGCCAATGTTATAGTCACCTCCATCTAATAAACTAATTGGTGGAAATATATTAGCGCTAAGGACGCTAGATGTACTGTTAAGGTAAAAGTATAAGACATGACTAACATCTGTTAACTTTGTTATGCATAATTATAGAGAAATTCTAAACATAAATGTCCACAATGAGAAGTATTCCAATTTTGATACCTCTCACGATTATACATGACTTCACTCTTGTTAAAATAATGTAGCATTTCTAATGGTGGTCTGAGATTCCCAAATGGATCAAAATATATAACTTGGTTACCTTTCTTAATATATGCCACCCAATGAGTTCCAGGATTGTACGCTGAATCTAAATTTACAATAGCACATTCATCAGTTTTAGGAAATTTTGGCAATGTATCACGCATATATACACCTCCAAAATGTGGAATATTTTTAGCGTATTTCATTAATTCAATGTTTGTGAGCGCTCTGTTAGGAAGTAGTCATTCGTTTTTTCTTATATAAAGACCATACCCTTTCTTATACGGTTTAAGGTAAACCCCTTTGCCAATCTGTTGCTCTTCTAATTTTCTATTATGTCTTCTATCTTCTTCCAAACGATCCCTCGCCACCTGTGTATCCTTTACTGCCTTTGCTATCGCTGATGCCCCACCAGCTAAACTTCCTAGTGCAGATAGACCTGCAAATAAAGGTACTAGAAACGGAAGAATTCCGCCAGTTCTTGGAACAGGTAAAACTCTGGGTATTTTTGATGGTTTTGACTTTTTTAAATAACTCTTTGCCTTCTTTAGAGCTTTCTTTGACGCATCACTAATCGACAAAGGTGAATTTACACGTGCTGCTTTTATAACATCTTTAATAGTTTTTACTTTTTTCACCCCACCACCTAATTTTACTTTAGCTTTCATGGCGTTTGTGACTGCCCAGGCTGACGCTTTCTCACCAACAGAGGCGTCACGTGCCTTTGTTCTTTGCCAAGCTTTATCGGCGAGTATAAGGTCAGCCTTATGTCTTGATTCTAGATCCTTATGTTGAGAGTATGCAATGTCGTGTTCCCGACAGGCTTCGTCCAAAGGATTAATACCTCTATCTCCTCGTTTTAGTCTATCTCCTAGTTTTGATCTTTCTTGTAGTTTAGTTCCGGGACCGCAAAATCTGTAACCAGGTATGTGCACTTCAAAAGGGAGTTTGTTAATCGCTGAATTTATAAGACCTCTTCCGATAGTTTTCCTTCTCATTATGATGACATTAGTGAGACCAGCAACTATATATATAGTGTCACATCCAATTGATAAATTATGCGTTTAGAGAAGCAAAGTGAAAGTTTACCTATCTGCAATCTATTGAATAATTCGATAGACGAACATATGAAAATAAGTCGAGATGGTGTACTACTACCGGATAATATTCGAGCACTTATTTGTGGAACTTCAGGTTCTGGTAAAATCAATCTTATGGCTTGTTTGCTTTTACAACCAAATGGACTAAAATTCGCACATGTATATCTTTGCAGTCAGTCGCTTCAACAAGAGAAATATTTATATTTAGCAGAGATCTTTAAACTAGTTCCATAGATAGGATTCCTTACAATTAATACTACTCAACAAATAATCACTCCTGATATGGCAGAACCAAACTCTGTCATAGTTTTTGATGATATTTCAATGGATGAGCAGGAAATATTTCAGTATGGGACGCCACAAGGACACTGACTGCTTTTAGCTTTGCCAAAGTTATGCTAGGATCCCTAAACACCTTATTCGTGACAATGCTAACTTTATCATATTGTTCAAACAGGATGACTTAAATTTAAAACATGTTTATAGTGATCATGTAAGTTCCCCCAGTGTATCATTTGAGAAGTTTAAACAGATATGCAATATCTGCTGGAAGGAGCCGCATGGATTTATAACTCTGGATAAAACAAGAGAATTTAGCAATGGTAGGTTTCGGAAGGGGTTGGATACATTTATCTATATATAGACTGGTAGCAGAATAGATTTCTCATTCCGTCATGGATCCCAAAGTTACTAAACAACTTATTAAAACTTCTAAATCATTACGCAGCAAATTCAAAAGTATGAAGCGAGGTCTTCAATCATCTCAAGAAGATCTAGAAAGGAGTTTGAAACCCATTACAGAGTCACTGCAAGAGCTGGTTCAGCGAAAAAACGGGGCAAACAAGATGCCCCCCCGTTAATGGAAGATTATGTGCCCTTGAAATTGAAAAAAGATGCTTCAACTGCAACGGACTCACCGATTAAAGCTTCTACTAAAGATACTTCAACTGCAATGGAATCACCGATTAAAGCTTCTACTAAAGATGCTTCAACAGAAACAGAATCTCTAATTAAAGAACCTTTACACTCACCAATTAAAGCTTCTACTTCTGTGCAACTGAAAAGGTATACTATTCCAATAAAACAAGAAGAAACGTTTGAGGATGTAGAAGAGATCACTCCTTTAGAGTACGTAAGAAAAATTGATAAACAGGAATTGGAGAAAACTTTAAGGGGGGGAAGAAGATATTGGCTCTTTAATAAAACCATATTTATTGAAAATAATAAGTGCCGATCCTAGAGATTTTGATGATAGATATGGAATTAGAATCCTATCAAAAGGTGGGATGACCATTGGAAATGCTCAGGTAACCATAGATGGAGATGGTATGAAGGTACACCAGGTTTGCTACAATTGTTATTTTTAAAACAACCGACACAATATTCAGAAAATGATTTAGACAGTTATAAAGACATTTTAATTAGAAGTAATGCGCATAAGCGACAGTTTAGTGAAGAAAAAGGAATTAGTTCCAGCAGAGGATGGAAATACAGAAATATCATCGCTCCTCTTTTCAGTCCCCCCTCCAAATCACCGGAACAAATTTCAATACAAACTAGGTATACTCCACACGAAACTGCTTCAAACAGACAAACACCTCTGACTTTGATTGCAACAAGACCTGTTAAATACCCGCTAAGATCGAGGGAAACAATTGGTAAAGGCATGTGGGAAGGTCAAAGTATTTATGAATACTGGGATGACCCTAACGAACTGGTTGAACGACTTCGGTTGCTATACGCCTCAACTAGTGCAGGTCATACAGGGCATGAAAATGAAATTCACTCTATAATTGAAGAGCTGAGAGAGGCTATTATTTATTAAACTGGTAAAATTTTGAATAATTGTTCAGTGCTAGCTTAACACAGCGCCAAATAACATGTCTGTCGACAAATTTGGTAGATCATTACCCCAAATCAAGAAAGTATTTCATGCAAGTGACGATGAAGATGGTGATTATATCAACTTTGAAAATAAACGCTTAATAGGGGTGAGTGATCCTTTGAGGGATCTTGAGGCTGTCAATAAGAGATATCTGGAAAAATATGTAACTGACTTAAATGCTTCAGGTAAAAATGACCTAATTACTAAAACATACATGGAAAATTATATAGATAAATTAGATTTACCAACCAAATTATACCTTCAAAACTATATGAACGAAGATTTTGTAACCAAAGTACCAACTTATGATGAGGCTAGAAAATTAGTGACTCAGAAATATGTGCAACGCCTATTTGAAACAATAATAAATAGGCTGAATGCATTCAATCCGAATACTCCTTTAACAGCCTATCAGCTAAAAACAGTTTTTGATTAAGTTTCCAAGTGTTAAGAATAAATATAATACTTGGATTTAGAAATAATTATCAGATGTAAAATTTTTTGTAAAGGATAAGGTGCTTAAATAACAAGGGTAATGTCTTCCAAAAAGGCTGTAGTTGCTGAACTTCATAGACCAGCACGTGTACGCTACCCTCGAAGACGTACACTGCTCAAAGGTATAGATGATTTATGGCAAGCTGATTTAATAGAAATGTTACCATATGCTCGCCAAAATAGTGGTTACAAATATATATTAGCAGTGATTGATTGTTTTTCAAAATATGCCTGGGTGGAACCTGTTAAATCCAAAGGCGCTCAAGATATCACTCAAGCAATGGACAACATTTTTAATTCGAGTGGTAGAGTACCCAAAAATATTCAGACAGATAATGGTAAGGAATTCTACAATGTTTCCTTCAAGAAGCTCATGAAGAAGCACAACATTAATCACTACAGTCTTACAGTCAAATTAAAAGTTCAATTGTTGAAAGGTTTAATAGAACTTTCAAATCTATGATGTATCAATTGTTTAGTCTTAGAGGAAACTACAATTATACAAAACATTTACCTGATCTCATAAATACCTACAATAGCAAAGTACACCGTACGATTGGTACAGCGCCATCAGAAGTAAATTCTACCAATGAAGCATCCTTACTAGCTAATGTTTACTCTTCTAATGTAAAACGAAAAGATAAACAACGTTTTGAAGGAGACTATGTACCTATCTCGAAAAGAAGAACTATATTTACTAGAGGATATACGCCCAACTGGAGTACTGAAATATTTAAAATTAAAAATGTTCGCAACACAATTCCATATACTTACTTGTTGGAAGATTTGACAGGACAGCCTATTCAGGGCGCATTTTATACTCAGGAGCTGCAGAAAACTAAATATAAAGATGTATATCTTGTAGAAAAAATACTGAGACGTAAAAGTAATAAGCTGTATGTAAAGTGGTTAGGTTTCAAGGAACCTTCATGGATAAATGTAAAAGATTTAGTAGCTTAATAAAGTTCATAAAAAATTGAGTATTTTTTTTGTTTTTAACCTCTTACGTTGATGCCAATTCAGGAAAAAATAAATGAACAATCTATTTTTAATACAAAATTTATTCAGCAGTTGTTACTTTTTTTTGTTAAAAAAATCACAGTTCAATAATGTTTTTAAATTACTGACTTGTTTATTAACATCTTCAATTAGACTCACTAATTTAAAATATTCATTTCTTAATAAATTGATCTTCGGAGGCTGATATTTGAGGAGATCTTCAAGCCATGATGGTTTCCCCTGGATAACCATAGTTTTATGGGTGAAGTTCTCAAAGTAAACTGATGAATGCTTCAATTGAATATCGGATATAGGGGATCCGTTTTTATTACCAAAAAATTCATCACATATTTGCTTGCTAGCTTGGAGAATTGCCCAATCTTCATCGTTTAAATAGACAACTGATTTTTTTGTTTTTAATGCTACAAGTGGTTCACCATCTTCAGAAAGACCTGTCAGTCACTAATTGTTTTGAATTGATGGTGTTGAGCGAGAAGCTGGTTGTAAGCTGCAATTTTATACCACTTGCCATCTTGAGATATGACCGCAAACTGGGAAGTCACACTACTTCTCACCAACTACATTTACCTCCCCCACTATTCTTTCGCTGAACAGCTGATTTAAATCTCTTTTAATGCAGTGGGCTAAATAAGCAATGTGTGAACAAGGACAATTATCAGGTCCAACTTTTTGTTTTGGATTTGACCAAACACAATTTATATAATGTTTATTAGCTACCATAACAGTATATTCTTTAGAATACGTTTCTAAAGATTTTAAGTCACTGTACAGATTGATATAACTTAGTACTAAATCCAAATCGGTGGGCGTGATGGTTGGATATGTTGAAACAAACCTAATATAATTATCACTCGCAGAAATCTCTTTCCACTCTACCGCCATTTTACTAACTGAGCTTCTTTAAAGGTGGTACACTTTTATATATTGTATAGCCCTCTTGTACTTAAATGATTTGAACTAAAAAAACTTTTTCCAAGTGTAAAGGTAAGCCAGTGCACCGCTAATAATTTTTTTTCATTATATCTCCAAATATGACGTCATCACGTAACAAACATTGTGTATTACTCATTTTTAATCTTATATTAATTATAGGAAGAGGGAGGGAGCGGGAGACAGGTTGAATAATTCACAATGAGGGGGGGGATAAAGAGAGAATGACTCAACAACAAAAAGTTTGGCATATTTTATTGCAGCAGACATTAAGATGCAGTTCTAAATGCTGCTGACCTTGAATAAAAAAAAAATATATACACCTCACTCTATCCATCAGCACACATAGGAGCAGCTGAGGAAGGGAGGTTTGTGGTGGGGGTTAAAAACTGTGATTTTGCCGGCCGACGAAGTGGGCCAGGGGGGTGGAAAAGTGTTCTGGAACATACAAATACACTCTACT